>JAFEMH010003784.1:0-47500 GCA_022495995.1 Adenophora triphylla var. japonica
AGGCAAGCATAAGGCATGCAACATCCGTAGAATCATCGGCTATGTTTCTTACGTGGCATCCCTATCTCGCCCTAGAAGCATTTGGAGCAGTTGAGGTGGAATGGGTTCATTGGAGAACGTATAGTTTCTTCTCTTGCTTTAGAACACTCCCAAGGTCTCTGATTCAATCGTAATAGTTTGTACCGTTTCTCCTCAAGCTTGTTCTTCTCAAGGACTCGATCGCAGCACACTGGTTTGATTATTGTGATTAGCCATTCTACAATAAAATATGCAAACAATGAAACCACAGCCAAGCATCAACACATTTTATCACATCTAAGATCAAATAATGCTTATTTCATAAATACTCCCACTAAATTATACACCTTCAAATACAAGCAATGCGTATCATATAATCATAGTAGGCTAAGTGATCCATATTTTCACTCTGGATTTTGGTTTAACTCGAAAGTCAATGCCCGAAATCGAAGCTATTTAGGTAGGAAACATCAATCATATCACTATATGACTCTTAGATCTTTATTAGATTTCAGTAGACATCATCTGTCAAAAATATGTTTTAAATCTCATCTATGCCTTGGGTCAAATCTCATTTGAAAGCACCTCAATTAAGTCGAAAACCTTTTTCAAACATGCTGAGACATGGAACGATGCACCTAACCGAGTCAAAACTACATCAACCATTATCTCACCTTGATCACAAATTAAGATATAAGATGCACCCAACTGAGTTGAAACTACATCAAATACCCCAAAATATCACAAGTGTTCTAATCAAGGAATGGCATAAGACTTAAATATTTAGAAGGTTTTCATATTGTAACAAACATCGCATGGTTGTAACATAGATCTCATGTGAACATAATCATGAACATAGGGCTTCACAAAATTTCATACAAACACTATGATTCAATTTTGAGAAATTACCAATTTTATTTAATCATATTAAATAAATCTTTAACCTATGTGATAAACTAATCTAATTAATTCATCATAAATCATGAACATGACATATCTCATATACTTGTTTTTCACCAAAACAAAACACATAAATCTAGATCTATTTCACATAGCATGGTAGCAAATAATCAAATTAAATCTAGCATGCAATTTCAATCCTAATCATGGCAAGACAAAAGGGGCTTTGACCCACCGTGACCGGGTTTTGGGGTTACAAACAGCGTTGAAAAATTTGACAAAGAAACACTCAAAAACCTCAGCTCGCTTATAGATCCGTCTTCAAAGCGGCATGAAGAGATTAGAAAAACCATGAAATAGAATTACATACCTCGAATGCGATTTGGTTAGAATGTCAAAATAGATCTCAAAATTCAAGCCTTGAAATTTTGATGTCGAATCGGATCTTCTTTTTCCTTGTTCAAAACCTTGGTGATGAAATCAACAAATGGAGGAATGTTCCCAGAAGCTTTTAGGAGATAAAGCAACCTCCCTCTAATGGTGATCCACATCGCGAACAGAACCAATAACTCTTCTTGTTGGATTACTAGATGATCCTTCCCGATTATCGTGAAACTCCTTTCAATAATCAATGGCTGTTTATGAAATTGATTTGGAGTGTTTTTGATCTTTGATTCTCAATCAAAATCAATGTTTTGTGTTTCTAAAACTCAAAAAACCGTGTTTTTATTAGGTGGGAGAAGGTCCCTTTATTTATACATCGTGAAATATCCCTAACTTTTAGGGAGAAGAAACCTAATCCAAGCCAAAATCAGATGCGAAACAGTAACACTTGTCCCGCTGTGGAGACCGGGCGTGTCCCGCGCGGTACAACGTTACGGTCCAATTCACTTGATTCTCGTATATAATCCTTGTTCCGTGCGAGACGCGGTATCCGCGCGTTACAATGCTACGGCACAAAACCGGAGTTGAAGAAAGGAGGCCTTGTCTCCAATGAGACCGGCGGGTCACGCGCAATACAACCCTTACGTCCAAATTAAGTCGTGACTGTACCTGAATTTCACTTTCCTTTGATCAAATTCGTTCTTTTGTGTGTGTGACCCAATAGGAATTATATTATATTGGTAGTGAGTCGAAACATCTGCACCTCACCCAAGACATAAGTGGTTTCTATGCAAACCATTACATCCACCCAATTAATATAACATCAAAGCTTGATTCCTCGATAGATCGAAATGTCATAATCCGCTTTCGTCTACCTATGTCCAATTGAACATGCAGAGTCATGAGTTCACGTCAACTCATCTCGTTCAATGCTTTCTCGACTCCAAATATATTGATAATCCAAATGCATTTGATCTCTATCAAATCACTGGCAGTGTGGCAAAACACATTTCATCGACACTATTCATCGAGGGGCCCAAGCAAACATCTCTCTTCATAAGAGGGACAAATCCCGTCTTTGACTTATAATTCTTCCCTACATGAATCCAAAACGTGCTTTAACATAGCCCCTTATTGCTATCCGATTAAAAGATAGTGTTAAACTATATCAAACACGATCTTCACCATGTGGAAGACGATGATAATCTCGAAGTACTAAGAATTCAATAACACGACTATCATGAGATTTAATCATGACAAATCAGAACCACATGTCATAAATCTCACAAGTAGGTCATGTCCAATACTTGTTCTCTAGCAAGTATATATAAGTGTAATGTGCATCTCCATGCATATAATCATCTCTATGATTATCCATTACCAAATTATACTAGTTGTTCACAACAACTAGGGACACAGTTCAATATAATAAACATGCAAACATATAATGAACAAGAATAAACATGCTCTATGATAAATGATAAAGATGATACATAACGTATTCAAGCTAAACATAACTATAGCCTAAGAGACATTACACCAAGAAGCTTCCTCCCAAAATGGAAGTCACCTTCCATCTTCCACCAACTCTCGCTCCACTCTTCTCTTCCCTCACCAACAACCCTCCTTCCATTTGTTACCTCTCTATCTTCTACCTTTCGAAAAATTGGGTTTTCAAAGAATAAGCTTTTCAAAATTAAATCTTAGATTTCGAATTAATTGGAATTAAATATTAAACAAATTTGACAAATTTTGAAACATTCAGTTGTAATGTTATTGTTGACCTATTTATCTTCAAAATATGGTGAAATTAATTTTTGGGGTATTTATTTGACTATGGGTGTAATGGAAAATGGTAATGTTGGATTTTAAATGGCGAAGTTTGTTGGGTGGGGTGGGGACTTAGTGTGGTGGCTTATACGGGCGGTGGGTGATGGAGGTTATGGTGGTGAGTTCCAGGAAGACGTGGATGGGTGGCCGTGGTGGAGGGTTGGAAGAGGGAAGGGGTGTTCCAGGTTTGAAAAGGGATGATAAAGAAAACTTTTTGTTAATTTTCAACAAAAAATTTGACATTTTAATCCAAAAATTGCCGAATAGGTTAACAAATTAATATTTTAGTTGTCAAGTCGGATTTCGCTTATGTCGTTAGCTAAAAAAATTTGATCACATTTGCCTTATTTGATAATAGATGTAAAGGTAAGGTTAGTTATATTTGTATTCAACTAATAAGTGCATTGCCTTTTATGATAAAAATTTAAAATATATGGATTATTTTTTTCAAATAATTCCATTTTAAAAATATAAATCCCAAAATAACTCACATTTGAAACTATTTACATATTAACGAGAAGCTCTATAAGAGGGACAAAGTTCAACATGCTTGACTTATAATTCTTCCGCTACATGAATCCAAATGTGCTAACATAACCCTTATTGCTATCGATTAAAGATAGTGTTAAACTATATCAAACACGATCTTCACCATGTGGAAGACGATGATAATCTCGGTGCACTAAGGATTCAATAACACGACTATCATGAGATTTAATCATGACAACACCATGTCATAAATCTCACAAGTAGGTCATGTCCAATACTTGTTCTCTAGTAAGTATATATAAGTGTAATGCATCTCCATGCATATAATCATCTCTATGATTATCCATTACCAACTTATACTAGTTGTTCACAACAACTAGGACCTTGATTGATATAATAAACATGCAAACATATAATGAGCATGTAATAAACATGCTCTATGATAAATGATAAAGATGATACATAACGATTCAAGTTAAACATAACTATAGCCTAGGACATTACACCAAAGAAGCCCTCCCAAAATCGTCACCTCCATCTTCCACCAACTCCCGCTCCCTCTCTCTTCCTCACCAACAAGGCAACAACCCTCCTCCCATCTTTACCTCCATCTTCACCTTCGAAAATTTAGGTTTTCAAAGAACTGGATTTTCAAAATTAAATCTCAAATTTTGAATTATTTGGCTGACTTGGAATTAAATATTAAACAAATTTGACAGAATTTTGAAACATTCGAGTTGTAATGTTATTGTTGACCTATTTATCTTCAAAATATGGTGAAATTAATTTTTGGGGTATTAATTTTGACTATGGGTGTAATGGAAAATGGTAATGTTGGATTTTAAATGGCGAAGTTTGTTGGGTGGGGTGGGGACTTAGTGTGGTGGCTTATGGCGGTGGTGATGGAGGTGATGGTGGTGAATTCGGAAGATGGGTGGTGGTTGTTGTGGAGGTTGGAAGAGGGAAGTGGTGTTGGGTTTGAAAGAGATGATGAGGAAAATTTTTGTTAATTTTCAACAAAAATTTGACATTTTAATCCAAAAATTGCTTTGAATAGGTTAACAAATTAATATTTTAGTTGTCAAGTCAGGATTTCGGTTATGTCGTTAGCTAAAAAATTTGATACATTGCCTTATTTGATAATAGATGTAAAGGTAGGTTGGTTATATTTGTCACTAATAAGTCATTGCCTTTTATGATAAAAATTCAAAATATGGATTATTTTTTCAAATAATTCCATTTTAAAAATATAAATCCCAAAATAACTCACATTTGAAACTATTTTTCAAAATGATCAACTTTTAGAACTCGCTACACGGTGTAGCGAGTTCAACATGTTATCATGTTGAAACTCGCTACACTATGTAGCGAGTTTAGTTTAATTAGGAGTTAATCCTCATTGACGTTTAATTGGTAATTACAAGTAACCTAAATTGCTACACCGTGTAGCGATTTCACTCGGTCATGAACAACTACACAACCGTATCGGTTGCATTCCTATATCGGTTGCGATAAATCGGTAGTGGACTATAAATCGATAATGACATTAGTTGAGCATTACTTCAAAGAATCGCCCATCCCAATATTAGCTTTACCTATTTTATAAACACATTGGTAGACCCATCTGGTTGATCGTTGAGGAGCCCATGACACAATTCTAATTGTCGGTAATACTATTTTTACTAACTACTTAGCATCATTGGAGTACACATTAGCTACACAAGCATATCACTTCACAAATAGGATCACTCCACTAAGCGAAGCATCGCAACACCACTTCACATGATACATCTACCATTTGTTGACAGTTTACCACTACTCCTCATTAACACATTAATTCCCAATATGCCCTTTCTTTTAGAATCCCCAGTTGTAACAACTTTACATCGAACCATTTTGCAATCGGTATTCCACATCGGTAATCAACAACAAAGAACACACACAAATCACCTCTCACATCGATTGTGCCCATGCATAACTATAGGTTTTTAAGAATTGGTAAATCCAAATTTTGTGACAAAGCACCTAAAAGCAAAAGTGCAGAAGTGCCGGTTAATGTAAATAGTTCCCTCTCCGTAACATAATAAATATCGTATTCGATTAATTTGGATTATTTTTAGTAAATATCGGTAAAGGTTGGTAGTAGCATTGTTGATGCTAAGTAGTTAGTAAACATAGTATTGCGATAATTAGATTATGTCATCGGGCTCCTCGTTCCGATAGGTCTAGATATGTTTATAAAATAGGTAAAGCTAATATTGGGTGGTTGATTGTCAAGTAATGCTCAACTAACGTCATTACCGATTTATAGTCCACTACCGATTTATCACGGCTGATATAGGAGTGCAATTGATATGGTTACAGTGTAGTTGTTTATGAATGAGTGAAATCGCCACACGGTGTAGCGATTTAGGTTACTTGTAATTAACAATTAAACGACAATGAGATTAACTCTAATTAAACTAAACTCGCTAAATGATGTAGCGAGTTTCAATGGTAACATGTTTAACTTGCTACACCAAGTAGCAAGTTCTAAAAAGTTGATCATTTTGAAAAATAGTTTCCAGGGGCAATTACCAATTGGTCCCTAATTCTAATGAATTCAACCAACTAATCCATGGAATATGGGAATCTACCATTAGGTCCCGACTTCATCACGGACACGCGTGTCCTGGTAATTGATGAAAATTATGCTTGTACCGCTTCAATTAAATGACATGGACGAGATGTGCGTGAAAGAATTTCAGTCTCATGCCATTTTCTCTCTCCTCTTTCTCTCTCTTACTTTTTTTTCCACCTCAAAACTTTAAAATGAAATATCTTAAGATCTAGAAATCAAAAAAAAAATCTGAAACCACCGGTGTGTTCGTATCCTCAATACGAATCAAACTAGTAGCATCAACATATAATCTGGAGCAAATTTGAGAAGTTCACAGTTTTTACAAGTTCACATTTGTTTTGATAAGTTAACAGTTATTTTTTACAAGTTCACAGTTATTTTTTAGTCTTTTTTAGTTAAGTTAGCATTTGTTTTAGTTAAGTTCACAGTTGTTTTTAGTATTTTATAGCCTTTATTTTTGCAATTTTATGAGATTATTTGACCTATTTGTTAAGTTCACTGTTGTTTTTTTGTTAAGTTCACAGTTGTTTAAAATGAAATATCTTAAGATCTAGAACTCAAAAAAAAAAAAATCCGAGACCATAGTATTATAAGTATCGTCAAAACAAATCAAACTAGAAGCATCAACATATAAATTAGAACAAATTTATGAGATTATTTGACATATTTGTTAAGTTCACAATTGTTCTAGTTAAGTTCACAGTTGTTAAGTTCACATTTGTTAATTCACATTCGTTTTTTATCTTTTATGGCTCTATTTTTGCGATTTTATGAGATTATTTGACATGTTTGTTAAGTTCACAGTTGTTTTTAATTAAGTTCGCAGTTGTTTTAGTTAAGTTCATAGTTGTTTTTAGAATTTTATAGCCTTTATTTTTGCAATTTTATGAGATTATTTGCCCTATTTGTTAAGTTCACTGTTGTTTTTTGTTAAGTTCACAGTTGTTTTAGTCCTTTATGGCCTCTATTTTTGCAATTTTATGAGATTATTTGACATATTTGTTATGTTCACAGTTGTTTTTACTTAAATTCACTGTTGTTTTTTGTTAAGTTCACAGTTGTTTTAGTCCTTTATATGGCCTCTATTTTTACAATTTTATGAGATTATTTGACATATTTGTTATGTTCACAGTTGTTTTTACTCAAGTTCACAGTTGTTTTTTTTTTGTTAAGTTCACGGTGTAATAGAGTTACACTGAATCAATCAGTTATACACCTCGAACAAAAGCATGGCTATCAACATATAATTTATTAAGTTCGCTGTTTTTTTTTGTTAAGTTCACAGTTGTTTTAGTCATTTATCGGCTCTATTTTGTCAATTTTATGAGATTATTTGACATATTTGTTATGTTCACAGTTATTTTTTTTTTAAATTCACAGTTGTTTTTAGTCTTTTAGGACTTCTATTTTTGCAATTTTATAAGATCATTAGAATTAGGGACCAATTGGCAATTGCCCCTTTTTTAATCCTCGAGCCAAGTCAAACTAAAAACATTAAATCGAGACGGAGCGAGTATATTTTTATTTTTACTTTTTACTTTAAGTTGCCTGTACCATTAGGCAATTATTATATTAATTTATGCTACTCACACTGATTCAAAAGTTTACTTACTCATTTACATTGCTCTTGAAATGAAAATTTCAATTTCAGGTGCAAATAAACTGGGATCATTGAGGGTTGTTCACAAACATGGACCCTGCTCTCAACTCATTAGTCAAGGCAGGGTCAAGTCTCCAACAACACAAGAGATCCTTTCTCAGGACCAGTCCCGAGTCAACTCAATTCATCAATCAAGTCAGGCAAAAAGGATCTCAACGCATCAGCTTCAAAGGTGACAATCCCGGCCAAATCAGGCAGCAAAATCGGCTCCGGCAACTACATAGTGACCGTCGGACTCGAAACCCCAAAAAAAGGCCTAAGCCTCATCTTTGACACCGGCAGCAGCCTAACTTGGACACAATGCCAACCTTGTGTTCGTTCTTGCTATGATCAACAAGACCCAATCTTTGACCCGTCATCATCTACATCGTATTCGAACATCACTTGCACCTCCCCACTTTGTTCTCAGCTCACCGCCTCCACGGGAGAACGCCCCGGCGACCACCATTAACGAGCTTTAGATCGAGTTACAGAGAGAGAAAGTGAGGATGGTGTGAGAAAGGAAAGAGAAATGGAGAGAGAGAGATTTCAAAGTCGTTTCGGAATTTCAGGGTCTTCAGTGAAAAAGGTGGAGAGAGAGACGGCGGGGAGGTCGCCGGAGGGGAGGGGAGGTTCGCCGGAGGGGAAGGGGAAGGTTCACCGGAAGGATGGTAGAGAGAGAAAGTGAGAGAAGAGAGAGAGGGGGGGATGGTTTTTTATTTTTGGGTAAGGTTAGTTTGGGTGAAGGACTAGGTGGAATTATGATTATAATGGCGGATTAGTTGGTTAAATTTCAAAATTTTTGTCTAAATTGTTCTTTTGATTTGGGATGAAGGATCCAGCGGTAATTTTCCCTAGTTTCAAATGCGAGTTATTTTAAAATT
The DNA here is from genome assembly GCA_022495995.1 of Adenophora triphylla var. japonica. NCBI lineage: Eukaryota > Viridiplantae > Streptophyta > Magnoliopsida > Asterales > Campanulaceae > Adenophora > Adenophora triphylla. The sequence goes on from JAFEMH010003784.1 coordinate 8,765, forward strand.
TATATTTTTAAAATGAAATTATTTACGAAAAAAAATTCAAAATATGTAGGTCGATTCTATTATAAAGTAACTAGTAAAAGCCCGTGTCCAAGGACACGTGTTTTTTTTTATTGTTTTAATTTTAAAAAAAATTAATTTTTTTTAAGGGCAAAATGGGAAAGATACAACTTAGTGAGGGCAAAATGAGAAATTTGACTTATGAAACTGTTCATTGTACTGTTCACGGAGGGGTTGCCATTTATACTATAGATACTCCCTCCGTCCCAGACCAAGGGTGTACGGAGTGGATTTCACGCTTCTTAAGAAATTTTTTAAAAAATGAATAAAAGTTAAATGTAGGATAGGGAATAGTAGTTAATGATTGATTTTTTTGTAAATATGTTAACTTTATTATAAGGGTATAATGAATGGTTTTTTTATAATATGAGGTAGGAAATAGTAGTTAATGATTGGTTTTTTAATAGGAGAGATAATGAGTGGGAGGAATAGTAAGTTAATGATTGATTTTTTTTGTAAATATGTTAAAATTATAAGGATATAATGAATGATTTTTTTGTAAATATATGGAGATGATAAGGGTATAAATATATTCAAAAACTTGCAATTTATGAAAATGATCTCTTGATCTGAAATGAACATAAAAAAAGATGAACCCTTGATCTGAGACGAAAAGGAGGGAGTATCTTTTACGGTGTAGTTTAGTCATGACCGATGAGATGATTCAACATTAATTTTTAGGATTAATGGAATCCAATGAAAAACAGGTAGAGTGGAGTGATGATATTCTAGACAAAGATTCTAAGCAATTAAAATGAAGGGCTCATTGGTCAATTTGAGGTTAAACGGTTACAGAGGGTAACGCCTATGTACCAAAATACCCTTGTCAGACCGTACTCCGTTGTGAATATTACAAGGCGTTAACGTCGTCAGCTCGGTCCGTTTCCCGTCCGTGTCCTAGTGCAAGACGACAGCTACTAAGAACTAGGGATGACAATTTAACCGAACCCGATCCGTTTAAAAGGCGATCCGATCTGAAAAATTCGGATTTGACAGAATTTTTCCCTATCCGATCGGATTTCAGATCGGATTCGGTATAGGCATCATCCGATCCGATCCGATCTCAATGAAATATGATCCGATCCGATCCGATTTCTTTAAACTTATTTTCATTTTATCCCCTCAAGTTTTGTCAATGTGCACATAAATCTTTAGGTATATATAAGGCAAAATATAAATTTTACAACACAAATCCTCCCTCTCTTTACTCTCATGTCTCAGCGCCTCTCTCCTTTCTCTCTCTAGACGGCGACATCTCCTTTCTCTCTCTAAACGCAAAACTCATCTCCTCCTTTCGCCGCCAGTGTTGTCTGCAAATAGCGATCCCAATTGTTAAGCTTGAAGAAGTAGGGTTTCTATTTCATTCCTTTCCATCTCATTCCCGCCTCCTCTTTTCGTCTCCCTCTACTTCAAACCCTAGGTACCTTCTCTCTCCCTCACACACGCAGTTGATGATGAATCACGTTGTAGTTCGATTCAGATTAGGTTTTACTGCATAATTGAACAATTGATTTCTCCATTGAAATAGCTTATTGCTTCGAGAATCAATTGAATATTGATTGTAGATTTTACTGTGAATAATTGCAGGTTTACAGGTAAGAAGAAGTCCGTGAGAGAAAAATGGTGGATAAGACTAAAGGAAGAAAGGAGGAGGTTGTGACCGGGGAGTACACCATCAATCTCCACAAGCGCCTCCATGGCTGGTATATCCCAATTGTTATCCCCTCAAGTTTTGTCAATGTGATTTCTATTTTTTATGGTTTGCAAGTTGCAATTATTATTATTATTATTTTTTTTTTGAAATGACTCGGATCGGATTGGAGCTCGGATCAGGGCTCGAATAGTAAACATTCGGATCGGATCGAATTCGGATCAGGGCTTAATGTGTTCGGATCGAATTCGGATCAGGACTGATCCGATCCGATCCGATTGCCATCCCTACTAAGAACAGGTGTACGTCCCTCATCTGTTTGAAGACGAGGAAATTTTAGACCAAGTCCAATAGGTCAACTATAAAAAAATATTCAACTATCTTAATATCACGACACCTCATCTTTTCTCTCCATTCACTTAATCATTCAACTACTTTCTCAACTACACCCATCACAATAAGCTAGTTTAGTTTAAAATTCAACTCCTCCCAACTCATCATTTTATACTCCACCACTTTTTATTTTATTTACAATATTTAATTTTATAATTAAAAAAATAATAAAAATAATAATAATTTATTATTAAAAAATAAATTATTAATATTTTTATTTATAAATTTGAGATTTTTTTTTAATTCACAACTTTTATTTTATTTTATTTATATTCTTTATTTTTCAATATAATTGATTTATATTGAAAAAATAGTGTTTTTTTTTCTGTGTCCAAATCAAATGAAACAAGACTCTATTTGTAGATAAAAAAATTAAGAATTTTGGCTTAAAATTTTTTTTTTTTTTTTGATATAAGATAATTGCCTTTGAAAAATTCGGAGAATTTAAACCAAAAAAAAAATTGGCTGTCCAATCATTTAATGACAAGTGGCATAATAGAAAAAAAAGAAAAAAAAAGGCTTACCTTTCAGTACACACGCGCCTCAACCGCGCGTGTGTTCCACGCTCCTGCTCCGACCCAATAGACTCGCGACACGTGGCATAGATGGGCCCCACCTTTTTTTCTTCAACCCGGTTGAAATGTTTCAACTAAACCTCCTCAACTACCCCCCTCTCAACCCCTTATTACCCCCTCTCAACTAACTTAATCCCTCTCAACCCCCACTTTCAACTCATTATTGGAAATGGTCTTATGCCATCTATAACAGTTTCAACATCCTTTAAAGCATGATAAATCAGCTTCTCTCTTTTTCATCTAATTATTCAACACCTCATTCAATTTTTAATCCCTACTAGATTACAAAGGTTTCAACACCCTTATTTTTTAACACCATTCCAACTCATCATTAATATCCCACCACTTTTATTTTATTGTATATTATTTATTTATTTTTATGATTAGTAAAATAATAATTATTATTATTAATGAAAATAATAATTATTATTAATGATAATTATTATTATTATTATCATTTATAATTAAAAAAATACTTCATATTTATTTTATTTTATATTCTTTATTTTTCAATATAATTGAGAAATTTATATTGAAAAAGAGTTTTTTTTTCTGTGTCCAAATCAAATGAAACAAGACTCTATTTATAGAGAAAAAAAATTATGACTTTTGGTGTAAAAAAATAATTTTTTTTATTTTTTATATAAGATAATTGCCTTTGTAAAATTTGGATGAAATTTGAAAAAAAAAATCAGTGACCAATCAGAAAATGACAAGTGGTGAGACCAGGAAAAAAGGAAAAAAAAAGGAAACTTCAACGTCTTCACGCGCCTTCGAGGAAGGTGGCCTCCACGCGCCATTTCCAGCCAATCCTCTGGCGACACGTGGCAATCAGCGGGGCCCATTCTCGTATTCAACGGGTGTTGAATTTATTTAACAAAACAAAATTTATTAAACTACTTTAAAAAAAATTCAACACCTTCCAATGGTTTAAATAGTTGATTTTTTTTTTTCAACACCCCCATTGCACTTGGTCTTAATCACCAAAGTTACCATGAAATTTCGATTTTTTTTTCTATTTTAATTCTTTTTAAAATTTTTATTTTCAAATATGACTTACTGTTTAAACTTTTGTTCAAAGTGTCCCATTTTTTTAAATCGCTACACCGTGTAGCGATTTTGACATTTTTAATTTCAAACTCGCCAAACCATTTAGCGAGTTTATTTATTTTTTATTTCCATTAATTATTTTCTGTAATATTAAAAAACAAATTCCAAATATTAAAAAATAAATTCCATGAAAATTAAACTCGCCATTTCATTTGGCGAGTTTAAACGTAATTGAAAATCGTCAATTCAATTGGCGAGTTTACGTTGAGTATTCAGATCCCCAATTGGCGATTTTACAGTCACAGACAGAAGAAAGAAAAAAAAACCAAGGAAGAAGAAGAGAGAATGAAGAACAATTTTTCAAAACTTCCAAATTCAAAACCCCTCTATTCAGTTATTCTTCAAAATTGTTAAGTAAGTTTTCATTCTCTTTCCCATATTTTCATTTTTTTGAAGGTTAGAATGAGTTGTGTTTGTGAATTTAGAATTTAGGTTTGAGTTTGAATTTGGTCATTTTAGGTTTAAATTGAACGAATTTTGGATGTTTTGATGTGTTTTGATTGATTTTTTCTATAGTTTCTGTATTTTGTTATGGATTTAAGTTGATTAATTAGCCTAGTTGAGGTTATGGATCCATCAATATATATTATCTGTGTCTTATTGCTAGCCATTCAGCAACCTCAGCTACATTTCAAACTCCTAACAGCAAGTTTGTTTCTCCAACTTAACATGCTGGTAGGCAATGATCTTTATAAAGTTTAGTACTCCCACCGTACCATAATAAATGTTGCATTTGACTTGTACAATGGTATATTTGCACTAAGATTGTTTCCTTATATAAAAATGCAACATTTAGTGTGGGACAGACCGAAAAAGGAAATTGCGACATATTTCATGGGATAGAGGGATTATGTATATGATATGATATCTTAAGGAAACAAATGAGAAAAAATCTGTCAAAATTAAATTATTGAAGTTCCAATATTGTTCTGTTGAACCATGTGATTTTAGTTTAGCAATTATCTCTCCATTAAAATCTAGACTTAAGTTCAATGACAAGCTTGAGTCGTTATTAATCACTTGATGTTGTATAGTATTTCAGTAACCCCTATGCATATCATTTAAGGTTATCTTTCTCCCATTTTGATGTTCAATAGAGGATTCCTCTATCAACGCAATTGATCAACTCCATCTGTTATAACTGCTTCCATGGAGTATCTGTACCTATACTTGCTGATTATTACTTTCTGAACCTTGTTTTTTTTGCCAGAAACTGGGTTGTTTATTTCTATCAATGCAAATGATTTGTGAACATAACACTTCCTAGAGTATTTGATTTGTCAAAATAATACTTGTGTTTGTGTTGTTTTGATTAACAAATGGATACTTTTGTTGATCCTGGGCCTTTTGATCCTTGTGTGTTGACTTTATAGCACTCCCACCGAGCCCGATATATTTGGGCAAATTGTGACATTTCGAGTTTATCATTTCGTCGTGGTGAAACCGTGCCAGATGTTGTAGCTCCCGTTATCCAGGAGAGATTAGTAGTGGCTGGGTGGTTAGGAGTTCATTTCATTGGGAGAGTGCAGTATAACTGGGAATTATTTGAGGCGTTGATTGAGAGATGGCGTTCGGAAACCCATACATTCCACCTCCCTGTTGGTGAGATGACCATCACATTAGAGGATATCGGGATGCTGTCGGGGTTGTCGATTGATGGGTTACCCGTTACCGATTCAGGTTTGCCCGTGCTTCCAGATTGGCGGGTCTTATGTGCGGAGCTTCTAGGTGTTGTTTCACCTGATGCAACGTTTGATGGTAGTAGTTTAAAGATTAAGTGGCTGAGGACACAATTTTCTGAGTTTGGTAGCCTTCCTTCTGATTCCCCCCCACCCCACACTTGGTTGATAGGTATATGCGTGCCTATATTTTGATAGCCCTTGGGGCTAATGTGATGCCAAATCGTACTAACAGCAAGGTGAAGTTGTTTTATCTCCCTTTACTTAGAGATATTGAGAGGATACACATGTACAGCTGGGGTAGTGCATGCTTAGCCTTTTTATATAGGGAACTTTGCTCTGCCACTCACCCCGACACTAGCCAGTGTGGTGGATTTCTAAATATTCTACATATATGCTATAACATTTTAATTAAACGTTATGATGTTGTTCTTTTTTTTTCTTTTTTTTGTTTATTTGAAATCATATTTTTTGATAGTATTTCATATATTTTTTTTGATATAGCTTGGGGCATGGGATAGGTTGCTATGTACGCAACCTATTTCTCTTAGGCCAAATGAGGATCAGGGCAACCTTCCCTTGGGGTGCATGTATACATTTATTAACGAGTTTTCCATCTGAAATGTTATTGTCACCGACTACATATTGAAACTTTTGACTTATACTTCTCCATTTATTGAATTTCAGGTGGATTGGACGGTTATCTCTGATGTATGTTACTGCACACAACCTTCGCAGCTATCGAGACCAGCTAGCGCACTTGACTGATGATCAGGTTGTGTGGATGCCATATAGAGATCCGCAGGATCCAGCTTATTGCCGTCAAGGAGAGGTTGTTTAGAGGTCTAGAGTCCCTCTGATCTGTTTTGAGAAGGTACAGTGGCACCACCCTGATCGCGTGTTGAGGCAGTTCGACATGCTGCAGAGGATCCCAGAACCGTGTGACACAGAGGAGGAGTTGCACAGGGTTGACCGCCGCGGGAACAACCATGTCGTTTGGGGTTCCCGACACCAGCGATTTATAGCAGCTTGGGAACAACGGCGGGATAGAGTGGTATACGGGCAGATGGGGGTTCAGGCCATGCATTATACACATCCTTACATGATTTGGTACAGGAGGATCACGTGCATATTTATCCAAAACCCAGTGCATGTAGAGGATATTGGTTACCGGACGATGGCCCCTTTCTTGGAGGGTTTGGTAAGCATTTCTTAAATTGTTCTCATTATAATCACCTTACTTTTTTTACTTCGAATTATTAAATTATATCTCATTCTCATAATTTATGCTATAAAAACATGAACAAAACTTACATCATGTTCATGTGACAAATGAAGCTGGCATTACTAGGGATGAGGAGCAGCAAAGTCCGCCGTGTCTGTCCCGGTTTGAGGTGCGGAGGGTTGTCAGACACACTCTCACGCATGTGAGAGAGCACCAGCGGCTTGAGGCTGAAGCACCTTTAGTACTGGTTGATCGCGCCCAGGGTGTGGCACCTAGACAGCCTCGTAGACGTGGACATCGTGCACCCAGACAGGCACAGTCGGGGATGAACTTACGTGATGAGCCAGAGCCACAGCTAGAGCCTCACATCGACCCACAGCCACAGCCAGAGCCTCAAGCCCAGACCCAGGATGATGGGCTATTTGAATGGTCATCACAGTGGACTCAAAGTCAATTTAGTGGGAGTGGAAGTGGGTGGGGGGGGATGGGAGTGGGTGGAGATTCCAGCCAGACCCTCCCCCTGAACCCACTATGGGTTTTGGACAATATTCAGGGAGTGGAAGTGAGATTTAATTAGTTTAGTAGTTTTTGTAATGGATATTTGTAGTATATTACAATATTTTTGTAATCTATTTGTTTATTTTTTGAAAGTTTTAGTTTGTTTCTATATTTGTTATTGTATACATGAGTTTTTTTTTGTTGGTTTTGTTGTTTGTGTACATGTGTTTTGCAGGTGGACCAAACTGTTAACTGCTGGTGTGAATTCTGATTTTTACAAACTCGCCAATTCAATTGGCGAGTTCACCTTTCCTTTAAACTCGCTAATTTAATTGGCGATTTTCAATTTCGTTTAAACTAGCCAAATGAAATGGCGAGTTTAATTTTCATGGAATTTGTTTTTTAATATTTGGAATTTGTTTTTTAATATTACAGAAAATAATTAATGGAAATAAAAAATAAATAAACTCGCTAAATGGTTTGGCGAGTTTAAAAGGAAAAATGTTAAAATCGCTACACGGTATAGCGATAAAGTGGAACACTTTGGGCAAAAATTTGAATAGTAAGTCATAATTGTAAATAAAAATTTAAAAAAAAAATTAAATGAGAAAAAAATCTGAAATTCCTAACGTAAAACATTCCATTAGATTTTCTTCCAAATTTAATTCCTTACTTAGCTTTTTAATGATTTTTTTTAGGTAGTCTTTACTCATAAACCCCTAGATCCGTCACATCACTATTTTATACATTTTTATTTCTATAAATTTTTTACAATTTTTTTTTTCCTGCACTCATAAAGCTTTTCAAAAGCTTTTTATGGACACCCTTTAAATAAAACTTTATTTTGTTACAAAAAAAATATAAATTTATTTTGGTCCAATAAATTAAATAATATTTGCGAAAAAAAAAGGGGCCAAAAAAAGCCGCTCCATCACAATTGAGCAGTTTATCCCCTTCTTCCCTCTCTCTCTCCGCCTTGTTGGTGCCACCCCACGAAAAAACCTCTCATTTTTACCACTAAGGTTGCCCTTAATAACTCCCCATATAAGTTGAGAAGAATGGTTTATCTTAGGGCAGATGAGGCACAAATAGATTAATAAGAATAGTTTATCTTAGACCATCCCCATTGGCCGACCTGAGGATGGCCCCGGTTGGGTCACCTCTTTTTTTTTATCAAATTATTTTGATTTTGTGTTTATATAAATATGTTTTTAAAATTAATATATTTTATATAATTATATAAAATAATAAAATAAAAAATATATCAATTTTTTTTTATAATTGTATGGGTATTTTTTTTTAATAATTGTACGGATAATTTTAAAAATATTATTACTAATACATTATTTAAAAAAATAAAATGATAAGTATTTTAGATAAGTTAAAGTAAAGAAAAAATAAATATTTTATTTTTAAAAGGTTGGGATGGGTTGGGTTGGGTTGAGTTGGGTCACTGATGGGAGTACAAATTATATAAGGTTGGGGTTGTGTATATGAAAGTGAGAGAAATTAATATTTTATTTGAGATTAGGTTGGGTCGGGGTCACTGATGGGGATAGTCTTATGATGGATGAGGGCACAAATAGATTGAGAAGAATAGTTTATCGATCTTGTGGCAGATGAGGGCACAAATAAGTCGAGAAGACTGATTTATCATAGGATAGGATAGGACAGATGTTTGTTGTTTTGTCAATTGTGACAAATCTCGTATTATCTTACATTGAGCGAGATATTCGATTGACATTTCCTCATTGACCCGAATTTTCTATGATATAAAGTGTTCATTGCAAAATATTATCTGACGAGAGACTTTCTAAATGTCGCATAATGTCTAAGTTTTACTTGGTGTAAAATTTGAACGTCTTAAAATTTAAATTGGAATGATCATTGTTGCAAATTAAGAGATATAACTACTAATGATATTTTAGGTGAGCTTCCAGCTTTTATTAAGTGCTGAACATATCAAAAGTGTCGAGTTGGGCCAAGCGAGTAAAGCCCAATCATAGGCAGCCGTGGCCTTCACATTCTTAACGAGTCTGGCCCAATTACCATAAGGCCCAAGGCCCAGCAACAGGATCAGTCTACCTAAGCTCATTGTTCGACCTCCAAGGTCCTGACCTAGCTTGGTCCGACTCTACGATTCATGATCTAATTCGGGTATGATCCAGCTCTACCCGCCTGTCAGGTCGACCTAACCTCAAATGGCGACCTCGACCTAATAAGCAAGCGTCGACCTAACAAATGCAGATGCACGTGCTTCAAATCTTTCCATAACCGGTTCCCTACAATTCAGGAGCCTATCCAGGACACGTTCCCATGACATGTAACTGTCCCATGAATTACGGAGCTCATGTAGCCCCATCAAAAATAATCACACTCATCAACTATAAATACTTCATCACTACCACGGTTAAAAGGTAACTGCAATTTTGTTATCTGAATCATATTTATTCAATACATTTTTGCTCTCCAATTCATATACTTACTCTCACGCCTGAGGGTCTAAGCCGGAGACACATCCGGCTAGTCGTGGGTTCTGGTTTTCAGGTCAAGGAGCCAAGTGATCAATCCTGCCACGTGGAGGAAGATTGATAAGCACATTTCCTGCGGCATTAGTTTGGTTCCATTGCTGGGAATCGTGCATAACTTGACCTCGAAAGTTTTCTCAACCTGCAATCATGGTGACTTCGGAGGGACATGTATCTGAAGCCTCACTCGGGCACGAAGAAGGAAACAATAACGCAAATGCAAACACTGGAAATGCCAATTTGCCTCCTCCCCCTCCACTGCGTCAACACGCTAGGGCAACGCGATCCAACAGTGTGGCTGATGGCAGGGGATTGCCAGATGGAAGGAGAGATAAGCGGCCTATGGAGGGACAAGGAGTTCCACCTCCTCCAAAGCGCCCAACTGGGCAGTTGAACGCTGGAAACAGGCCAGGTCCCTCCTCCAATCCCCTGAGTAGAAAGGAGATGCTGTTGGAGCGAGCTCAGATTCTGGCTGAGTTATTAGCTATGGAGGATGCGAGGCAGGCGGATATAAGGTCTGAGAGGGTGGCTCCATCTCAAGTTTCAAACAGAGAGCGTTCCAGGAGTACTAGACCACCTGAAACTGTGGGATAGAATGTCGACTGAAGGATGGTGGTGCAGCCTCAATCACCTATTCATGTTCCAAGTGACGACCTGAGGGCCAGCCTCACCAGGAACAGGGAGCAGGAAGCCCAGTCGGACCTGAGGACGCAGCTAGAGGCTAATCAAAGCATGCGTAGATCACCAGCCAGGACACAAAGGTCTCAATCGCACAGGGGAAGAAATGGGCGCAGGTCGCCTATAAAAGAAGCAAGGCGCAGGTCGCCACCCAGGAATGATAGGCGCAGGTCGCCACTAAGAGACGATAGGCGCAGGTCACCAACTCAGTCTGTGAGATCACCTTCCTACAGAGACAGGAGGGACAGAGAGATAACTCCCCCTAGAAGCGAGAGACATAGAGCCAATTCTGGGAGAGAGAATCACTAGGAAGAGAGGCAAAGGTCGAATGATGTCTCCCATGCTAGGGACGACAGACCCGACGCCAGGGAGTGGCTCCTTTGGAAGAAGAAATTTGAGCAGTGGGAAGCTGAAAAGAAAAGTGATACTGGAAAGAACGAACGAGTGGATTTTGCTCTTCGTCCTTTATCCAAGGATTTGATTGATCGTCGACCTCCTCCCGGTTTCAAATTGCCTCTCCTAGAGAAGTATTCGGGTGCAACCAATGCTAAAAGCCACATACAGCACTTAGAAGCAACCATGTGCTTTGTCTCCAATGAGGACGACATGATGTGCAAAGCGCTCATCAGCACCCTCACAGGGGCAGCTCTTACGTGGTTCAATGGTCTGGCAATGGGGTGCATCTCGACCTGGACCTATATGAGAACAAAGTTTTTAGATCGCTTCTCGACTGCTGGAGCTCGGAAGATGACTGTCACCGATCTCAACAACCTGGTGCAAGGAAAAAATGAAAGCTCAATGAGCTACTACACCAAGTTTAAAGAGATGGTCGACAAGATCGAGGAAGACCTCACAGACAGGGAGGTGATTAATTGTTTCAGAAGTGGGATTTCCTCGGCAGACATGGATTACGAACTAACAGTTCGAACAGTCACTACTCGACACGAGTTATTTGAGAAGGCCTACAACGTAGCGTTGGCCGAGGAAAGAAAAGAAAAGAAGAATGGGAAAGGCCCCAAGACTGAGGTCGCTGATGATAAGAAAGACTCAGCTAAGAACGGGGGAAACAACAAGAATGGTAAGAACAGGACCAGGGCGACAGAAAAAGTGCCCGAGGCTTTCACTCCCCTAATAGTGAGTCAAACGGATATAATGAATGCGGTCGAGCTAGCCCACCTGCCCCTATGAACCCGGCCAATAAGTTCAAAAGGGACAACAACAAATATTGTGATTACCACAAGGATACAGGCCATACTATCGAGGATTGCATGAGTTTGAAGCGCATAATTTAGAGAATGGTCGATCAGGGAAGGCTCGATGCTTATGTGAAAAGACCCCAAGCAGGCGGAGGTGAGCGACCTGCAGGTGGACCTCAAGAGCCAAGGCAACCTAGATTGAATCTGGGAGTCATTACTGAACAAGCCAGCAACACAGCCATCAAGCATAAGATCTTTCAGCTCAACAAAGCCCCACATGTGCCGCCAAGGATCCACGTCAGAGATGAGGTGATCAGCTTTTATCCTCATGAGCTAGCAACTAATATGGCGACTAGAGAGCAAGTTCTCGTCATCCCAGGACTCATCGATGGATGTACGACGACCAGACTCTTAGTCGACACAGGGGCCTGCAAGGATATTCTGTTCTATAAGACATTCCAAGAGATGGGTCTCTCGAATGAGCAGCTTGAAAGGTACGATGGCAGATTAGAAGGCTTCACCAACCACAGGGTCGATGCCAAAGGACAGATTGAGCTGGATGTCGACCTAGGCCAGCATCCCTACAGGGTCATTTCCAAGGTAAAATTTATTGTCATAGATGTCAATAGTGATTATGCTGCTATTCTTGGAATTCCTGGCCAGGTCGCACTTGGAATGGTGGCCTCAATCCCCCATCAGCGAGTTAAATTCCCCACACCAGCTGGAGTCGGCTGTGTACAAGGCACAGCTCGAGCGTATCTTGATCATGTCCTTCGAGAAAGGAAGAAGAGGGAGCTAGAGATTGAGACTGCAGAAGGATACTTAAAGTTATCTCAGTCAGTCACCAAAACTACTCGACTATCTACAATCACCATCGTGGAAGAGTCGACCTATCGCTCACATGACGAGATCATGACTGAGTCGACACGTCACTCTGAAACCACCATGGTCGATCCGGATACAGTTATGGTCGACCAAGTCTCCATAGGCAAGCTATGCCTCCAGATCGACAATAACTCGGGGGCCACCACCAGTGAGACTGCAGACAAGCTGGATGAGATGATTGCGGAGGAAGCTCCCCACTTGGGGGCCAGAGAAAGACAGAGGGTGAGAGAGATCATCATTGAAACCCTACAATTTAGAGATGGCCCAGAGTTAGAGGCTGTAGACGAGCTAGAATCAGTGATCACAAATCCCTCTTATCCGGAGCAGAAAATTCAGATAGGAAAACAGCTATCAGCCGAAGAAAGAGCAGAGATCATCGAGTTACTAAAAGAAAGCAACGATGTCTTTGCATGGCGAGTAGAGGATATGAGGGGGATAAAGGAAGAAGTCGCTGTTCATAGACTGGAGGTCAACCCGACCATAAAGCCCAAGCCTCAAAGGCTGAGAAGCTTCGCTCGCGATAAGGAGGATGCCATTAAACTCGAGGTACAAAAATTATTGAGTGCAGGTATAATCAAGGAGGCTACACATACAACCTGGTTAGCCAATGTGGTCATGGTGAAGAAGTCAAATGGCAAGTGGAGAATGTGCGTCGACTTCACCAATCTCAACCTTGCCTGCCCAAAGGACAGCTATCCTCTCCCTAGAATTGACAAGCTCGTTGATTCCATTGCTGGCCACTCCACCCTCAGTTTTCTAGATGCTTACTCAGGTTACCACCAGATCAAGATGCATGAGGATGACATAGTGAAGACAGCTTTCCAAGTAGCTGGAGGCATCTATTGCTACACTATGATGCCATTTGGACTAAAGAACGCAGGGGCGACCTATCAGCGTATGGTCAACAAGGTCTTTGCTTCACAGATTGGCCGAAACATGGAGGCCTACGTCGACGATATGGTCATCAAAACAAAGACCGGACGTCATGTGGTCGACCTAAAGGAAACGTTCGCCAATCTGAGAGCAAACGACATGAAGCTTAATCCCAGCAAATGTGTTTTTAGTGTAGCAGCGGGTAAATTCCTTGGATTTATGGTGTCACAACGAGGAATAGAGGCGAACCCAGAGAAGATCAAGGCTCTAGTCGACATGCAGGAGCCCACTAGTATCAAAGAGATGCAGCGACTTAATGGAAGAGTTGCAGCCCTAGGTCGTTTCATATCTAAGTCGGCGGAAAGGTCTCTCCCCTTCTTCAAAACTTTGAGGGGGATAAAAAATTTTGAATGGACGGCCGAATGTCATTCGTCGTTCCAACAACTCAAAGATTACCTCGCTACTCCACCTCTATTGAGTAGCCCAACCACTGGAGAGATTTTGTTCGTATATCTATCTGTGGGGGACAAAGCAGTTGCTGCAGTTCTGGTTCGAGAGGAGGAAGGGCTTCAAAAGCCCATGTGCTATGTTAGCAAGGCCCTATCAGATGTTTTTTTTTTTTTTTATACTTTTGTTGTTAGCAAGGTTTGAACCCTTGTTAAGGCCCTATCAGATGTGGAGGGCAGATATTACAATGCTGAGAAGGTCGCCTACGCCTTGGTCGTAGCTTCAAGGAAGTTGCGAGCTTATTTCCTGGCTCATCCTATCGTGGTGCTCACGAATGCACCCTTGAGAAAATTTTTGCACAAGCCAGAGAGTTCAGGTCGCTTACTCAATTGGTCAATTGCCCTCACGGAATTCGACATCGAGTATCGACCTCGAAAGGCGTTGGAGGCTCAAGCCTTAGCAGACTTCTTGGTCGAGCTTACGTTCACCAAGGAAGACAACGAGGTGCGAGTTCAAAAAGAAAAAAGCTAAGGGAAAAGAACAACAAGAATCCCAGCTCGTTACTTCTCTACCCGACGATTGCTGGAAGGTCTACTCGGATGGGTCAGCTACAAAGAATGTCAGTGGACCTGGGATTGTTCTAATCGAGCTAGAGTCTGGGACAGTATATGAGGAGTCATTAAGGTTCAAGTTTGAGGCCTCCAATAACCAGGCGGAGTATGTAGCCTTGGTAGCAGCTATCGAGTATGCCAAATGCTTTGGAGCGACTAAAATCATGGCATACTGTGATTCCCAACTAATAGTCAACCAGGTTAGAGGCGAGTATGAGGTACTAAATTCCACCTTAGTCAAATACCACGACCTGGTGAAGGAACTGACGAAAAACTTAGAGTTTTGGGAAATCCAAAGGATTGGTCGAGAAGACAATGAGTTGGCCGACTTGCTCTCAAAACTGGTTACTTCAAACGAGCCACATGAAGAGCCCATCTCCTACCTCGAGAATCCAGCTTATGAAAGGGTTAAAATTCAGTGTGTGGAAGACACTTCGAGGAATTTGGTTTACAACAAATGCTGGATCGAGGAAATGAAAGCATACTTGGAGACTGGCGAGCTCCCAGAGGACGAGAAGAAAGCTCGAGCTATCAAGAAGAGAGCTCCGAGATATGTTATCCAAGGAGGCATGCTATTTAGGAGATCGTACACTAGACCACTGTTGAAGTGTATTCACCCTCAGGAGATCACCCAGTTAATGCATGAAGTGCACAGTGGAATTTGTGGTGGACACCCGGGGGCCAGAACTCTAGCCGACAAGTTGATCACTTTGGGGTATTATTGGCCACACATGAGAGCTGATACTCATGACTTTGTTCAGCAATGTGACCAATGTCAAAGGTTTGCCAACCTACCTCATATGCCCACAACGGAACAAACTCCAGTGATCGCTGCTTGGCCATTCGATATGTGGGGAGTCGACTTAATTGGACCCTTCCCTCCCGCCCGGGGAAATTGCAAGTATGCGATCGTCGCCATTGATTATTTCACCAAGTGGGTCGAAGCAAAGCCACTAGCTCGCATCACAGAGGAGAACGCCATCAACTTCATACATGACTTCATCTGGTGTCGATTTGGGATCCCTCGAGCTATAGTTTCAGATAATGGGTTACAGTTCTCCAGAGCCTTCGAAGAAGAAATGAATAGAGTGGGGGTCAAGCATTGGCAGTCATCTGTTGCATATCCTCAAGGAAATGGGCAAGCTGAAGCAGCGAATAAGCTAGTCCTATCTTCACTAAAGACAGGCCTGGTAGGTCGACGCAGCAACTGGTTGGACGAACTCCCCCTTGCTCTTTGGGCAGTTCGCACAACCACTCGGGGGCCTACGGGGGAAACCCCATTCGCTCTAGCATATGGGTCAGAGGCCATGGCTCCAGCTGAGTTGAGGTTTCCTACAGCCAGAGTGACATTCTTTGATCAAGAGCAGAATGACATCAACAGATTGATCGACTTGGATCTAATCGACGAGAAGCGAGATACTGCCTACCTCCGAATGGTCAACTACAAGCTGTGGACTAAAAGTTACCATGACAAGAAGGTGAAGACAAGATCATTCCAAGTAGGAGATCATGTGTTGAGAAAGATTGAAGCAACAGGAAGGAAAACCCAACAGAATAAATTATCTCCTAACTGGGAAGATCCTTATATTGTTACCCGAGTCATCAAAGAGGGGACTTACATGATAGCTCATCCAGATGGTGAGGATTTGAAACATCCATGGCACGCCACTCACCTCATCAAATATTACTTTTAGTTCGAGCCCCCAGTACAGTTCAAAGTTAAGGCAGTTCCCAAGTTTGAATTTATCATAGTTCTAGCTTTCCATTTGATGTAAGCATGTTCCTACTTCAATAAAAAATCACAGTTCTATTCGACCAAATATTGTGCTACACAAATTTCAACAAGCTCGACTCTTAGTCAGCTTCATTTTTACAAGCTCGATCCTTAATCAGCTTTGTTCCTTTAACAAGTCCGACTCTTAGTCGACTTCGTTCAACGAGCTCGACTCTTAGTCAACTTCGTTCGCATAAACTCGATTCATAATCGGTTTTGTTCCCTTAGCAAGTCCGACTCTTAGTCAACTTCGTCCTAATGAGCTCGATTCTTAATCAGCTGCATACTATTAACAAGTCCGACCTTAGGTCGACTTCGTTCTGATAAGCTCGACCCTTGGTCAGCTTTGATCTCTTAAACAGGTTCGACTCCGAGTCAACCTTGTCTACAAAAATCTATACAAGTCTAAGGTTGAATAAGTCGCTATTAAGCCAGGTCGACTCTAAGCTTAGGGTGACTTATTCATCCTATTACATCTAGCTCGACACACACATGCTGAAATAAAAAGCATACAACACACAAGGATATAAAGTCAGCTACGATTGTATATAAATAAGTCTCCCAAAAGCGGGCCAAGACTTGAGCAAAATAAAGGTTACGGAGTCTTATGCCTCCCAAAAACTGGGCCAAGGCATTTAAATAGTTAACAAGACAAAAATCAAAGATTGTTTTGGAGCTTGTTCGTTACATCATCAACATAAAATCAGTTTAAGGAGCCTGGTCAACGTCGACCTGATCGTCATTATCAACTCGATCCTCCTCATTCGCGCTTTGTTGCTGGGGGTCCAAGGGTTTTCCCGACTCAGAATAGATCAGTTGCTCAGGCTCATTATCCTCCTCCATATCTTCAGCATCCTCCATTTCTTGGAGCACCACGTCAAAGTTTCGAGGAGCTAATTCAGGAGCAACCCAAGGTTCACAAGCCTCCTCTTCGTCCTCTTGGGCAATAAAAGCCAAATCGTTCTCAGTATAAGGCACAATCGAGTGGCCACCTCGAGCTTCCATGTCATATTAAGGCTCACGTGCCCAGCGAGCCAACTGTTCTAAGGAGACATCGGAAGTGGGATCAACCAGAGCTCGACGCGCCATGTGGCATTTGCCTAGGTCCAAGAAATCTCTTGCCTTCGCAACAACAGAATTGTAGTAGTCGTCTCCACCCTTGAACTCGTCAACAACTTTCTTTGAAGCGACCTGAAGTTCTTCTTTCCATTTCATCCTTGCAGCCCGGTGTTCCTCATTCTGCTCGATTAAAAAGACATCCTTATCCTTGAGAAGTTTGGAGACTGTTACCAGTTCCGTCTGGGTCTTCTCATGCTCCAACCGTTCCGCCTTCCTCTCTGCCTTCTCCTCCCTAAGCTTGTCCTCTGCTGCCTTAAGGTCCTCCAAAGCCTTGTCCAGGTCAGCCAGGGCCTTCTTTTTCACCAACTCCTGAGCGTCAAAAGAATTATCGAGGTCATTATATTTCTCTTTCAGCTCGGACAATTCCTGAGATTTCTTTGAGAGCTGGTTCATTGCGATCTTCTCTCTCTCAATAGAGGCCCTCCAGGAGCTCTTGGCCTGTTTCGTCATAGTGAGGGACTGCATTAAACAAAACCAATGAAGTGTTAGCTCACCAATGACTCGAAATCTGAAGTGACGACCTCAAAGTGAAAGCGACTAAACTAATGAAAGTAACGAAGGCTTACCTCGCTCTGCACCAAGCCGGTTCGAGCTGAAAATTCCTCAGGGGTCATCCCCTTATCAGCGAAGTGGGCCAAGAGGTCGACATCAATGGCCCTTCTCACCACAACCTGGCCAAGGCTAACTTCAGGGTAGCGACAGGTCATGCTATTGACCCCAATGAGTGGAGTAACATCACTCAATCTTCTTATTTGGTCCTCAGACTCTTGGTTAGGGGGAGAAGAAACTGGTGGAGGAAGTTGACTCAAGGAAACAGACTTTCCCTTCTCAGATCGCGACCTCTTCCTTGTGTTCAAAGCACGGTCATCCTCCTCCTCCATAGCTTCATCATCAATGTTCACTACATTCTGAGGGCTAGCCCCAATAATCTCAGCTCCAGAGGTCGCAGCGTTGGCCTCCAGGTTTGGGTCGGAGCTTGGGCACTGCCTGATCGACCTAGTGGATCCGTTGCCCCCATCAGTAACCTCTTTGGACTGGGTCCCGCTCTTCAAAGGGTCCTCCGACTCAATCTCCTCCATGGGCACCATCCCCACGTTGTCCTTAGACAGCAAGTTGGTTCTCCTCACAGCCTCCCTCTCTCTGTTGGCTCGAGCGTTAGCAGCACCATGGGCCTTCTTGGCCTTCTTCTTGTCAGAAACTCCAACAATTCGCACCATAGCTGCTTCCTGCTCAGGGGTCAAAACTGCATCAAAATCAAGATAATAAAGGGTTAGTTCGACGAGCTAATCACTCTACATACGAGCAACAAGTTCTATGTACGAACTAGGCATGTGTGAGCTAAGCAATGTTCATGCGAGTTAAACAGTTGACGAGCTAAGAGTTGTGCATGCAGTTCAAAACAGTTCAATATGCTATCAGATCAACAAACAGGCAAGTAATGGGCGAGTAAAGGGTTGCAGAATGAGGATATCTTACCACCAGCATGCTCCCCATTGTCCTTGCAGTAGACATTTATCCTCGAACTTACCCAAAGCATGGGTAACCCAGTCAGGGTATATGGTGCCCCTATCAATGGCCACCAAAGGCTGTACATCTCCCTCTCCAGCCATCATCCCGGCCTGGATATTGTTATACTTGGTGGTACCCAAGGACTCCCAACTAATGGGTCCCTTATCAGCTAATCGGCTCAACTTCTTATACAAGTCAAAATACCAATGTGGCTCCCAATAGTTCCTCTCATCTATGGGCTCTGTATCAGCGGTTGGCAAAGGAAATTCCCATCCTAATCTACTCTCAACTACAACCATGTGGGAGTTCCACCCACTTGCTTTGCTGGGAAGGTTCATGAAAAGCTTGGGAGAATTGGGTTTAGAGGGAGTGCTGACACTCAGGTCGTTTCCACTATACTTAATACAAAAAAATTCCTTAAACACCCTCATACAAGGTTCGTATCCTTGAAACCTAAACACCATGGCAAAGCATACAAGAACCTTACAGGTGTTGGCTCCCAACTGAAGGGGTAAAGCATTGGCACACTCCAAAAATTCGTTAATAAAAGGGTCAAGTGGCAACCTAAGGCCAGCTTCAAATTGACCATAGAAGAAGGCTACCCTAGTGGCATCTGTGGTGAAGGTCGCCCCAAATTGAGCCATGAAATCCTTTTTACTAAGGATGGTCATCCTATAGTCCTCTTTGCTCACCTCACAGAAATCATAAATCAAGCTATATCGAGATGGAAGATTCTTTTTCCCTCTCTGTGGTCTTTGGGGAACATAGCCTCTTTCATTCTTCCCCGGCACAACCAAATCATCAAACGCATCAACTATTCGGGGACTGGAAGAAGTTGAAGCTGTGGCTCCTCCCTGAGCTGCCATATCTGTACAAAGAAGAGGAAGCAGGGGAGTCAGTCCCATGATCATATTCAGTCGACCTACCTAAGGACGACCTAGACTCCCATGGAAAACCTATTCTGTTTCTAAAAAAGGAGGGTTTATTGACATCTCTAACATAAAACAAAGCTATGTGGTCGAGCAATTCATGGAAGAGATGAAAAGGGACAATGTTCGAGTCGTCAATCACTAAATTACCTACCTCCTCTCCAATGGGCAACCCTATTTCACTAAAATTCAGTCCCCACCTTGTCAAGATGGAGGCACATTCATTCAGGGACATCTCTCTCCACTCACCATTTACATGCTTATACACCCTACGGTTAACAGTGCAGTATCTCCTGGCTCACTACTGAAGGTTCTAGCCATGGCAAAATCGAAAGCAATGCAACAATCAAAACCCTAGAGCAAAGAGCAGAGAAGAATACCTTGATTGATGTCGAAACTGGAGACTGTTGCAGAAGAAGAAGGCCAAATTTATACCAGTTGATTTCCTTGCTATCCTCGCCGGGGTTTATCAGAGCTCAGAGACGGTAAAAGTTGTAAATGGAGAAGGCTTCTACTATTTATATTTTCCTAAATTGAGAAGGAAGAGGAGAAATTCGAAAATTAATTTCCTAATTAATTGGGGAAAACAGTTCCCAAGGCGGTTTATCAAACGTCAAAATAATAATCATTGCAAAATACGGCGCTCCTTCAGATCTGACCGTTCGTTGTCGACGTCCAGGATTGTGCCACGTCATCTTTGGTCGACTAAACTTCAGAACGAGTAGCGACCTGCGAGTCACAACAATCTTCATCAAAATTTCCTCAACTTCCTAGTCGACAAAGTCAACTCGAAAGTTGGGGGCCACTGAACATACCAAAAGTGTTGAGTTGGGCTAAGCGAGTAAAGCCCAATCACAGGCAGCCGTGGCCTTCACATTCTTAATGAGTCTGACCCAATTACCATAAGGCCCAAGGCCCAGCAACAGGATCAGTCGACCTAAGCTCATTGTCCGACCTCCAAGGTCCCGACCTAGCTTGGTCCGACTCTACGATCCATGCTCTAATTCGGGTACGATCCAGCTCTACCCGCCTGTCAGGTCGACCTAACCTCAAATGGCGACCTCGACCTAATAAGCAAGCGTCGACCTAACTGATGCAGATGCACGTGCTTCAAATCTTTCCATAACCGGTTCCCTACAATTCAGGAGCCTATCCAGGACACGTTCCCATGACATGTAACTGTCCCATGAATCACGGAGCTCATGTAGCCCCATAAAAAATAACCGCACTCATCAACTATAAATACTTCATCACTACCACGGTTATAAGGTAACTGCAATTTTGTTATCTGAATCATCTTTATTCAATACATTTTTGCTCTCCAATTCATATACTTACTCTCACGCCCGAGGGTCTAAGCCGGAGACACATCCGGCTAGTCGTGGGTTCTGATTTTCAGGTCAAGGAGCCAAGTGATCAGCCCTGCCACGTGAAGGAAGATTGATAAGCACATTTCCTCCTGCGGCATCAAGTGCCATCTTTTTTCTTATTGAAAATGCAATTAATTTTGGTGTTCACTAGAAAAAACCTTCAACATTGTGTGCATATAAAGCCCGAAAAAATTAATATTATTTTGAGAGCTTTTACTATTGTGAATTTGAGAAACATCATTTTAGTACCTATAATATTTTTTACATATACATTGAAATTATTATTTTCAGTAAATTGTCATTTATTCATAATATCAAGGCATGTATTGTTTAATATATTGATGCATAGAATAGAATGTGTGAAATACTACACTTTAGAGTTGCCCTCTCTACAATTTCCCACTCCTTTTGTGAGGCAAAACCTGCTATTTCATTTTAAGTTAATCAATTTAAGTGGACTTTAACTTATAACTAGTGGTAAGTCCGTGCTACGTACGGATTGCATTTTACCTTTTATTAGTAAGTTGAATGATAATAGTTACT
The DNA here is from genome assembly GCA_022495995.1 of Adenophora triphylla var. japonica. Lineage (NCBI taxonomy): Eukaryota > Viridiplantae > Streptophyta > Magnoliopsida > Asterales > Campanulaceae > Adenophora > Adenophora triphylla. Next base: position 30,415 of record JAFEMH010003784.1, read on the forward strand.
TTATATAGTAACTATTATGATTAACTAATACTTTTAATAGTAATAGTTAACATATATATAGTAACTATTATGATTAACTAATATTATTAATAGTAATAGTTAACATATATTGTAACTATTATTATAAATAGTACTTATTATTATTATAAATAGTACTTATTAGTTTACTATATAGGTTAAGTAATAGTATTATAGTTAACATATATAGTAACTATTATAGTTAATTAATACTATTAATAGTAATAGTTAACATATATAATAACTATTATAGTTAACTAATACTATTAATAGTAATAATTAACTTATAAAGTAACTATTATAGTTAACTAATACTATTAATAGTAATAGTTAACCTATATAATAACTATTATTATTAACTAATAATATTAGCTAATAAGGAGAATACCAAAAGTCATATAGATTTTGGGATAGTGATGACGTGGCTTCTCCAAAATCAAGAGTTTGCCTAAACTTGTCCTCGTGGCGAAGCCATAACCAACTTTAATATATATATATATATATATATATATATATATATATATATATATATATATATATATATATATATATATATATATATATATATATATATATATATATATATATATATATATATATATATCATTATTAACATACATGAACAAAAAATCCAATTTATAAATAATATACTTACACAAATTTTCCCAGCATGATTTTCTACATAGGTACCATCTCTGGGAACATGTATCCTCAATTGAAGTTTAAAAAAACTAGGTGTGATGCCTTGATTTTCTTTTTTCAGCCACAAGACCAATAAAACAAAAGGCAACATAAATAATGGGGATTAAGTATAGTACTAAAGTCGCACTGTAGGATAATGTTGAAGAAAAATTTCAATTACAACATTGACATGGCCATTATTACATGCAAGATGTTTGGACATAAAATTTCACTTTCATTTCTAAGTACTGCAAGTAATGGATAATGTTTCTCCTCCTTACTGGTCCATTTGTTTACAGAAAAGAAGGTCCCCAATTATGTAAACACTTTATCATTGACAGGTCCTAAGTGTCAATTTAGAATAATGTTACGAAATGAGTTCCTAACACTAAGCACCCATTTTTCTTAATCAGTTTTCAAAGAACTTCTTAATACTTGCACTTGCCAGAATAAAAAAAAACAAAAAAAAAAACAGAATCAGAAACAAGAATTATACCTGAAATAATCTAAACTGTAAGAACTAAAGAGAATGTGTAGGTTTTCTACATGGTACTTTTCCGGATGAAGCTAATATGATATCTAGCGTACATTTATCAGAACACTGATCAAACATACAACAACACCAATATAGATTTATGCTAGTTTAGTTATTTTATTAAAAAAAATTGATGACAGTTATGACATCATATTTTTTCCTTTAGATTTATAGTCAAAACTAAATCAAGATGATCACTAAAAAAATATGAGACTAACTTATGAAAACAGAAAGAGTAAGAAATATTGTGAAAAATTATAATTGTATTATTCACATAACAAGGGTATATATACAAGAGATTGAGTAATGTCCAATCTATTATAGACTATTCTATATTACATGAAATAAGAAAAGCTACGCAATTCTAAACCTAGAAGGAAATTAAATATTAAAAGGAATAGAAAAAGGAAAAGGAAAATAATACAACTTGTAGGAAATATAGAATAATATATCAAGAGGGATTCTTGACGTCTTTTATATCCTTAATATGCTTCCGCAAGATGTACGATCCTTGAAAATATTCAATTTTGGAGACTAACGAGATGAACCGTAGTATAGTTAGCGGTTTCGTGAGTGCATATTCAAGTTGATCATTACCTGAAATGTGTTGCACACGAAAAGAGCCCTTTTGGACTTTTGTTCATGAACAAAATGAAAAGCAAGGGCGTGGTGTTTCATCCGATAATGAAAGACTGGGTTGGCAGAATAATGTGTGGCACCAAGGTTGTCACAATCACTACAAGAAAACTGTCAAATAGCGACGAATATTAACGACGGAAAAAAATCCGTCGGCATTAGCGACAGAATAGCGACGGATCTCCGACAAAAACGCAATAACCTATCTACGACAAAAATACCGACCGTTTTAACTACGGATATAGTGACGGAATTCATTCATTTCTAATCCGACATAATAATGGCACAAAAAAAGTGCGGGTATTTTTTTCGACAACCTACCGACGGATTAACGACGGATATCAAAAAAGATTTAACGAGTGATTTGTTCTGTCGCTATTTAAATTAAAAATTAAGAAAATATTTTTTCTTTTACATTTGGCGACGGATTAACGACGGATATCAAAAATGATTTAACGAGGGATTTGTTCTGTCGTTATTAAAATTAAAAAAAAAACTTTTGCATTTGTCGACGGATTTAACGACGGATATCAAAAAAATTTAACGAGGGACGTGTTCTGTCGCTATTTAAATTAAAAATTAAGAAAATATTTTTTCTTTTACATTTGGCGACGGATTAACGACGGATATCAAAAATGATTTAACGAGGAATTTGTTTTGTCGCTATTAAAATTAAAAAAAAATCTTTTGCATTTGGCGATGAATATCAAAAAAATTTAACGAGGGATGTTTTCTGTCGCTATATAAATTAAAAATTAAAAAAATAATTTGGTGCGGTCGCCCTAACTCTTGGTGCGGCCGCCCTAACTCCTCGGCCTAAGTTTGTGCGTTCGCTCAAACTCTTGGTGTGGCCGCCCTAATAACAAATAAACAAACCCTGGTCAGTGCCTCCCTAGTCTCTTTCAAATTTCAATATTCCCAAATTCAAATCCCTTTCACTCTCTGCCCATTTTCTCTTTCTTCCCGTTCTCTCAACAATCAACAACGACGACGATCAAACAATCAACAACGACGATTAATCGACGAAGTACGAACGACGACTTGGAGTCAGCATCTCTTCTCGGCCACTTCAATTTGTTGAAGCTCCGATTTATTGAAGCTCCGATTCTGCCATTTTCCAAATCATCTTCTCGTTACAGTTAGCAAGGTCAGTTCTCCCCCCATGTAATTTTTCACTGTTTCTCCTTCGTTACTGATGGATGTGGTTTTACCCATCCAAAAGATATATTTCCTAGCTTATTTGATGCTCGAAATCTTGGAATTTAATGTATTTTCTAGTGTTTTGAAAGTACAGGGGTTGAAGTGCAACAATGTTGAAAACGGAGGATTGAAGCGTACTTTGGAAGTTTTTGGGAGCAAACTGCAATTCTGAAAAGCGGAGGACTAAACGAAAATTATGAAGTTCAAGGATCAAATTGGAAATCTTGGAAGTTCAAGGGCTAAATTGGAAATATGGAAATTTTGGACGAATTTGATTTATAAAAATTCATGGGCTAAAATGAAAAATAAAATCTCAAAGAGCGAGGTGCAAAAGGATTTTTTATAGTGGCCAAAGTGCGACGGCAAAATTGCGGAACGAACCGAATCCAAAATGGTACTAATGGTTGCTGCCGAAGAATCAAGCAAATAGGGGCAACCAAGGCTGGAGCTGGCCGGCCACAACACTTCTTGGGCGAGAGTGGCTGGGCCAATGCAAAGGAGAAATGGGCCACGGCCAAGGCTTGCACAACGAGGGATTTGGGCCAAAGTGTGGGCCGAGCTAGGATTGATCTTGGGCGGTCGCTCTTGACACTTGGGCGGCCGCCGAAGCTATGAAGAATGGCCGAGTATACTCTCTGTACACATGGGCAGCCGGTGGGCCAACGTGGGCGACCGCCCACAAAGTTTCAGCAACGAAATTAATTCTGTCACAAATAAGGAAAACGTGATTTTCAGCTGATTTCAACAGAATCAGTGACGGATTTCGGGAGATTTTCTATTTTGACAAGGATTTTGACCATAATTTGTTTTCAAAAAGGATTTTCACCTCCCTCCTCCTATAAAAACAACCCTAGACTAGTTTTTGTATAACCTTGGAATCCTTGAATCTTTTAATCTTTTGAATATTTTTATTCTCTCTCTATATTTTTAGTTTATGTTTTTATTTATTTTGGAAGATGAAAGAACAAGGTTTTAATTTATTTATTTTAATGGCCATTCAAGGCTAATTTATTTGATTCATAGATTGAGGTGAGTAACAATTTGATCTTTATGCTAATGTTTTAATTCTTCCTATCTCTTTCGTTCTTGTTCTTCTCAACGGTTTTAATTATTGTTCTTGAGATCAATTGTATTGACCTTGAGGAATATACTTTTGACCTCTTGAATTTATTTGGGTATGAATTATTGCACTTGCGTGAATGATTTATAATTTGACCATTGTTGAGAAGAATAGATTCAATTGAGGACCTACCGAAAATCAAACGAATCTAGGTTCCATTGTTCGTAAGTTTTTAATTGAAATTCTTGAATGTTTATATTGACCTACCGGAATATATAAACGAGATAGAGTTATTAGGGTTCTAATGTTCTTATTGACCTATCGGAATATATGAACATCTTAACCCTAGGTTTTTGTGAACGAACCCAAGAATGAGATTGAATTATTTTTACATGAAATAAAAAGCATAAAGTGAAAATTGTTATGATTCCCAATCCATGAATCCCTTGTCTCTCTTTATCTTTAATTTATTTATTTTGCTTTTTTAGTTTAAATAATTCAATCAAATCAAAAACCCCCTTCTCCTTTGTTTCTTTTTACACTAATTAAATCAATTTGTTCAACACTCAAATTTCTGTGGATTCGACCCTTGCTTGTGCATACTACTACATCGGTGACTAGTACACTTGCTAGGTATTTTATTACAAGTGGATTTTTATCCATCAAGTTTTTGACGCCGTTGCCGGGAATTTGTTGTGATTTGAACAAGTTTATTTTGTTAGTGTATTGTAAATATTTTCTTTTATTAATTTCTTTTTAGTGTAAATAATTTTCTTTCTTTTTCTAGTTGTTTAAAAATTAAAGGTCATGCAAGAATCACATTCTAATGAGAAGTTGGTCGGGCAAGTAAAAAAATTAATTGCTTTGTTCAATGCGAAAAGTGCTTCGCCTAGTGGCCGGGTTGACAGTTTTGTTTAAGCATGCATATGAGTGTCCTTGTGAAATTTCATCTTATTATCATTGATTTAGAGCATGTGGTTAGTGACCCTATAAAATATCTTACTTTGGTGACATTGATCTCCAATATTTCATTCATCTTTCATTATGTGGTGGAAAATTGTAAGTTAGATGCATCCATGTAATTATAGTCCCATGTTCATGATAATTCTTGTAGATTATGTGTGTTGTAGAGATCTGAGACTTGTTGTGCTAACGGCCTATTATATGAATTGAACAAATCCCAAAAATATTTTCTTTTGTTTTATTTAGTTAGTTAATATTTTTTTGTTTTAATTTTGTTTTACTCGAGGACAAGCAAAAGATAAGTTTGGGGGTATTTGATGGATGTGATTTTACCCATCCAAAAGATATATTTCCTAGCTTATTTGATGCTCGAAATCTTGGAATTTAATGTATTTTCTAGTGTTTTGAAAATACAGGGGTTGAAGTGCAACAATATTGAAAACGGAGGATTGGAGTGTACTTTGGAAGTTTTTGGGAGCAAACTGCAATTCTGAAAAGCGGAGGACTAAACGGAAATTATGAAGTTCAAGGATCAAATTGGAAATCTTGGAAGTTCAAGGGCTAAATTGAAAATATGGAAATTTTGGACGAATTTGATTTATAAAAATTCATGGGCTAAAATGAAAAATAAAATCTCAAAGAGCGAGGTGCAAAAGGATTTTTTATAGTGGCCAAAGTGCGACGGCAAAATTGCGAAACGAACCGAATCCAAAATGGTACTAACGGTTGCTGCCGAGGAATCAAGCAAATAGGGCTAACCAAGGCTGGAGCTAGCCGGCCACAACACTGCTTGGCCGAGAGTGGCTGGGCCAATGCAAAGGAGAAATGGGCCACGGCCAAGGCTTGCACAATGGGGGATTTGGGCTAAAGTGTGGGCCGAGCTAGGATTGATCTTGGGCGGTCGCTCTTGACACTTGGGCGGCCGCCGAAGTTATGAAGAATGGCCGAGTATACTCTCTGTACACATGGACAGCCGGTGGGCCAACGTGGGCGACCGCCCACAAAGTCTCAGCAACGGAATTAATTCCGTCACAAATAAGAAAAACGTGATTTTCAGCAGATTTCAACAGAATCAGTGACGAATTTCGGGAGATTTTCTATTTTGACAAGGATTTTGACCATAATTTGTTTCCAAAAAGGATTTCTACCTCCCTCCTCCTATAAAAACAACCCTAGACTAGTTTTTGTATAACCTTGGAATCCTTGAATCTTTTAATCTTTTGAATATTTTTATTCTCTCTCTATATTTTTAGTTTATGTTTTTATTTATTTTGGAAGATGAAAGAACAAGGTTTTAATTTATTTATTTTAATGGCCATTCAAGGCTAATTTATTTGATTCATGGATTGAGGTGAGTAACAATTTGATCTTTATGCTAAGGTTTTAATTCTTTCTATTTTTTTTTTCGTTCTTGTTCTTCTCAACGGTTTTAATTTTGTTCTTGAGATCAATTGTGTTGACCTTGCGGAAGACCTTTGACCTCTTGAATTTATTTGGGTATGAATTATTGCACTTGCATGAATGATTTATAATTTGACCATTGTTGAGAAGAATAGATTCAATTGAGGACCTTGCGGAAATCAAACGAATCTAGGTTCCATTGTTCTTAAGTTTTTAATTGAATTCTTGAATGTTTATATTGACCTTGCGAAATATATAAACAAGAGAGAATTAGTAGGGTTCTAATGTTCTTATTGACTTTGCGGAATATATTAACATCTTAACCCTGGGTTTTTGTGAACGAACCCAAGAATGAAATTGAATTATTTTTACATGAAATAAAAAGCATAAAGTGATAATTGTTATGATCCCCAATTCATGAATCCCTTGTCTCTTGATATCTTTAATTTATTTATTTTGCTTTCTTAGTTTAAATAATTCAATCAAATCAAAAACTCCCCTTTTCCTTTGTTTCTTTTTACACTAATTAAATCAATTTGTTCAACACTCAAATCTCTGTGTATTCGACCCTTACTTGTGCATACTACTACATCGATAATTAGAGAGGGCAAGGCAAATTTTTTTTTCTTTTCTTTTCACTTTTTTTTTCTTTGCACAATTATATCACGGAGAATGTGCATTCAATACTTTTTGCTCAAGCCCCTCTTTCATTACATAACATAATCCTTTTTTTTCTTTTCATGACCAATTTCCACTCAATCCTTTGATTTTCAAAACATCCCCCAAAAATTCTCATTCATTCCCTAGTTTCACTTTCTTGAAAAGGTGAGAAAAATAGTGTATAGGTTAAAAGGGTAGGATAATGAGGGTACAAAAGAAGGCGAATGGTGGTCTAAGATAACCTCCCACTTTGTGAGAGATTTCATTCTTTTTTCAAGCTCAAAAGGGGTTCTAGCAAATTTTTTTATATAAGTGACGAGAAAGTTAAAGGCTCACAAATAGGGTTCAAAGAAAATAGCCACATATCACTTCCCGAATAGCCTAATTGATGTGTTATTGACAGTCAAGCAAACATGTTCTAGGGACCCCGAGAATGCCAAAGTGATCCTATAAAGGTCTCCTAAATTGGTAACAATGATCAAGAAAAATATTATGGAAGTGAAAGGTGGAGAAATCATACTTTACATGTTTCAATGCAATTATATCCCCATATTGACAATAATACTCAAGATTTTAAAATTAAATCACTCTCAAATTATCATGGACTCTAGCCAACTTCCCAAAATATGAAAAGAACAAAATTTTAAAATTTTTCTATTTTTTTTGGAGGGTGACACTATATACACTCCCCTATAAACCCACAAACTCGGAGAGTTACTGTTGTGGGTATTTTTCAACATGGTGACATCTTCAGTTGATCCTGCATGTCAAGATGTCATTACTCTGTAAGTATTGTTTTAATATTTACTTATTCAATATTTCCTAATATTCTTATTCTTATTTTTCAGTAATTAAGAGAGGAATGCAGGATATTCTCCAGCACATTAAACAGACCTTCAACAGCTAGGGCGACTTGGTCTCACGGAGGTTGAAAGGATAAGCCAAAATCCCGAGATTGTAGGAACCGTATTGACTGCTTCATATTTACTTGTATTTAAGGGGAAATGGAGACGGAACAGACACGAATGCTCACACGCACACACTCTATACACAAGCTCTTGTAATCCTCTCCATTATCTTCCAAAGTTGTATTCGTGATCATTATAGTGAAACTTTTAAGGTTGGAGACCTAACTCCGGGGTTTTTCCAAAGAAGTTGTCACCTCCAAGGTTTTCCTCGTTAACAAATCGTGGTGTCATTATCTCTTTTTCGTGCTTTTGTTCCATATAGTCGAATTCCACAGTCCTCCTTATTGTCCAATCCACACACTAAACAAAGTTAAGATTCTACTCTATTGTTTTCTACCAAAACAATTTGGCGTCCTTAGGGGCCTCGTGGTTTATAGGTTATTTGGATCATTTCCTAGTCGAATTCACTATGTACGCACCCCCCAATGTGTCCGCTACCGGCAAAGGTCCCATTGTTGCTACGACATCGGGAGGCGAGAACCGGCTTGTTACCACCACCTCCTCGGACCAGGACCTCGGCCCAACTCAACCTACGAAGACTCCACAAAAGGGGACAACCTCTTCCAACGTAGATGCTAACATCCAGAGTATCTGACCGAGGTTGAATCGAAGGTTAGACCGGCAAGACGGCAACTCGAAGGTGCTGACCAATTCCATGATTAAGATGCAGAAAGATCAACAGGCTCATCGCGTCTCGGCTTGACAACATATCTCCACTGCGTGCGAGGTTCTCAACTTTGACAACACCGGAGGATCTACATTCCAGAATGAATTCATCCCAATGGGCGAGTCCTCCTCAAACTCATCCGCCGACATCCTTAATGATGTCGACATCCTTGCCGGGGATACCCCATTGACGCCATCTTCCGCGGGATTCACCCCGTTCATCCCATTCATTGACAACACTACCGTTACGACTACTACGGACAACTCTGGTTTGCTAAATAATCTTTTTAATAATCATAATTTCAATCGTATTCCTATGGGCGACCCTTTTGCGGGAAACCCACTAGCCAAACAGATGCGGGATCTCAGAGAGCGATAATGAACGTGCCGGGCGTAACTCCCCCAATTCAACCGGTGGCCTTGAAGCTGCCACAATCAATCCCGGTTTGTCCCAGCAATTGCAAATGTCGACATCCCGAAGCGTTTTTGTACCATCTATGAAGTTGTACGATGGCACCACGGACCCGAGAGGAGCATGTTGCACACTATCAAGAAAAGATGGACGTAATCCATATTCCGCTTCAATTCGGGAGGCTTGCTTATGCGGGGATTTGGATCCACCTTGTCTAGACCGGCTCTTAAATGGCTGATTAGGCAACCCCTAGGTTCAATTGGTTCATACGCCCAGCTCATCAACATGTTCTATAACCAATTCTCATGCAGTCGACAATTTGAAAGATTGACAAGTGATCTCTACGATGTGACCCAGCAGCCTAATGAAACTCTAAAGGATTATGTCCACTGGTTCAATAAGGAAGTGCTAGAAATTCCCAATCTTGACATGTCGACAAACACGTAAGCATTCAAAATGGGGCTGAAGAAAGATTCACAGTACTATCAGGATTTGGTGATGACTCCTTGTAAGCGGTTGGAAGAAGTCAGGAGCAGGGCATTGAGATTCATAAGACTGGAGGAAGATGAGCTGCGAAGATCGAAGTCATCGTCCAAGATGTCGACATATGACCATCCCGATAGAAAGACTGAATCGTCCCATCGCAGGAACAACCGTTCCAATCCTTATCCGAGAATTGACACTAGCAAAATTAATTCAATAGACGGTGAGGATGAAGATAATGATAATGTGCCTAACATTTCTGATTATTGTTTTTCTGTTGACATTTTAGGTGTACTCTGTGCAATGGGCAACCAGGGAGACAAAGCCAGATGGCCAAAGAAAACGGACAAAGCCACAGGATGGCTTGACAAATCAAAATGGTGCGCTTACCATGAAGACTTTGGACACGGTACTGAAGATTGCATCGCGCTAAGAAAGGAGATCAGTTACTTGCTCTCGAAAGGACATCTTAAGGAGCTGTTGGGATCCAGAAAGAAGAAGGCTGAAAATGCGGAAGCTCCTCATGAAGTTGAAAGACCAGTTTCTCCCTCAACATCAACAAAGGTGATCAACTTCATCAGTGGAGGCTCAAAAATATGTGGAACATCCTATTCTGCCGCAAAACGACATGCTAAGGAGTCAAAAGAGGAGAAGCCAGAAAGACAGCCCAGGATGTCGACACCCTGCCAGGATCCAATCACCTTTGATGAAAGCGATCGAGAGAACCTGCTAGAACCCCATCACGACGGTCTAGTTATTTCCTTGCAGATCGCCAACTGTACAATACGGCGTATCTGGTTGATAGAGGGGCTCTGTCAATCTTATTATGTTGGGTACCCTTAAGGAAATGAACATCCCAGAATCGGAGATCGTTAAGAAGTCTTCGAGTCTTTGGTAGGCTTCGGTGGTGAAGTCAAAGAAACGGTGGGGGAGATAAAACTTCCAATATACTCAAAGGGCCTCAACACCATGGAACAGTTCTGCGTAATTGATTGCGCAACATCTTACAATGTCATTCTTGGAAGACCGTGGATTCATGGAATGAAGGCCGTACCCTCCACTTACCATCAGTGTGTGAAGTTCCCAACACCTTGGGGTGTCGCTAAGATTTACAGTGATCAACAGGTAGCCAAGGAATGTTATAAAACTTCAATGAAGGCGTCGACATCTCCAAAACAAGCATAGCAATTACCGAGGAAAGTACGTGAAGTCCTGGAAGCTAGGGAGGATGATGTGAAAGAAGTATTGCTAGACCCTTCCAACCCGAACATCAAAGTACTTATTGGCACTGACATCCCATCAGATATAGAAGAGAAGCTTGTGGACCTATTAAGAAGAAGAATAAAGAGTTTCGCTTGGAAGCATGATGACATGACAGGCATCAGCAAAGATGTCATCACTCACAAACTTAACGTAGATCCTAGTTTTAAACCGGTGGACTGGGAAACGTAGGAAGTTTGCAGAAACCAGAAATCAGATCATCAAGGAAGAGGTAGAGCGCTTACTCAAAGCCAACATGATACGGGAGGTCGATTTCCAAGATGGTTAGCAAACGTGGTTGTGGTAGAGAAGTGAAACGGGAAATGGCGAGTTTGTGTCGACTTCACCGACTTGAATAAAGCCTGCCCAAAAGATCCTTTCCCTTTGCCGCACATAGATTCGTTAGTTGATGCCACCTCCGGACATGAACTCCTCACATTCATGGGCCCAGCGTCCTCGGGATTTCAACAAATCCGAGATGGAACCATCGACCAAGAGGACACCGCCTTCATAACACCCTTGGTATTTATTATTATATTGCCATGCCTTTCGGACTAAAAAATGCAGGTGCAACGTATCAAAGGCTCGTCAACAAAATGTTTAAAGATTAGATTGGGGACACAATGGAGGTATACATCGACGACATGGTATTAAAGTCCAAGAAAGCCGAGGATCACATAAGCAACCTCTCTCAAGCTTTTGACATCTTGGATTGTTTCAATATGAAACTTAATCCAGCTAAATGCAACTTTGGAATGAAGGCCGGGAAGTTTACGGGTTACATGGTTACTAAAAGAGGCATTGAAGCCGCCCCGAAACAGATACGTGCTATTATCAACCTTTGTCATCACCTCAATCTGTCAAGGACGTCCAAAGATTGACGGGAAAGATTGCTGCACTCACCAGATTCATTTCAAAATCCTCAGATCGATGCAAACCTTTCTACGACATCTTAAGAAAGAACAAGAAGTTCCAATGGGAGGACCAACATGAAGAAGCCTTTCAGAACTCAAAACTTACCTGTCGACACCTCCCTTATTGGCCAAACCTCGAAGGAAGAACATCTTTACGTCTACCTAGCGGTGTCGAAGGCGCCGTAAGCGCGATCTTGGTGACGTAACGAGATGGTAATCGGCAACCCATCTACTATATAAGTAAGACACTCTTAGATGCGAGACCAGGTATTCTCATTTACAAAAATTAATTTTAGCTTTGATAAGCTTTGCTTCTATTAAATTAAGGCACTATTTTGAAACACATACTATAATTGTACGCACTAACTATCCTATTAAGAATGTTATGAGAAAACCGAGAGATGTCGGGTCGAATGGCGAAATGGTGCAGTACAATTAAGCACATACGACATCAAGTACGAGCCCGGAAGCTGCAATAAAATCCCAAGCCCTAGGCGATTTTGTGGCCGATTTCACCAACCTGCGCAACAAGAGGTGGAATTGGAAGTACATCAACTTCAAGATGATGACATCCTAAAAATTTGGACTCTCTACACGTACGGTGCTTCCAACATGAGAGGTACGGGTCTTGGAGTTGTACTAAAATCACCACAAGGGGACATAATACCACAATCTATCGGTTGCGGTTTCAAGGCTACCAACAATGAAGCGAGTATGAGGCACTAATTGCGGGTTTAAGCTGCGGCCCGGGACTTAGATGTCAAGCATATCCGGGTGTTCATGGATTCCTTGCTAATTGTTAACCACTACAACGGGTCCTACGTAGCAAAAATGCTAAGATGACGACATATTTGGAAATCGTAAAAATTCTTTCGGCCAAATTCAAATCATTTTCCTTGGAACAAATCCCACGAGAAGAAAATTTTCAAGCGGATGCTCTGGCAAACTTGGGTTCGGCCTTCAAAAGCATTTCACAAACCAGTATCCCAATTGTGCATGTTGACATCCCAACAATTGATCATCTTGAGATGTTCGCTCTAGATGTCGACATACCTTCCTCTCCATCAGCAATTTCTTGGACAGCTCCTATTATCAAGTATCTCTTAGATGATACGATCCCAGTGGAGGAGAAAAATGCTAGAGCATTCGGGGTAAGAGTTTCTAAATATTTACTTATCGATAACCTCTTGTTTAGAAAATGCTGCAGTGTCACTACTTAAGATGTCTAGAAGCAGATAGAGCCCATCAGGTTCTCAAGGAGCTGCACGAAGGAGATTGTGGAAATCATACCGAGGGCAGAAGTCTACATACTAAGGCTCTTAGAATGGGCTATTTCTGGCCCACAATGAGAAAAGACGCCGTTGACTACGCAAAGAAATGTGATTCCTGTCAACAACATGGGGACATCCTGCACCAGCCAGCTGAACTGCTACATCCTATCCTGTCACCATGGCCTTTTATGGTTTGGGGAATGGACATAGTAGGAAAATTGCCCAGAGCACCAGGTGGAAGAGTATTTCTATTGGCTATGACAGACTACTTTTCTAAATGGGTAGAAGCTGAGGCATACGTGCAAGTCCGTGACAAAGAAGTTATATCTTTTATCAAAATAAATATATTCAGCCGATTTGGAATACCATCAGAGATAATTTGTGACAACGGCTCTCAATTCATTAGCAAGAGAACCCAAGATTTCTTGACATCTTGGGGTGTTAAGATGGTGACATCTTAGCCTGTTCACCCTCAAGCCAATGGACAGGCAGAGTCTAGCAACAAAATAATCATAAGCAACTTAAAAAAGAGGCGAACCGGAAAGAAAGGACGATGGGCGGAAGAGTTACCAATGGTTCTATGGGGCGACGGGACGACATCTAAGAATGCTCTTGGTCAAACCCCTATTCACTTGTATTTGGAACCGAATCAGTTATTCCAGCAGAAGTCCTTGTACCTACGGCAAGATACAGTTTGTTGACATCTGAACATAATAAAGACATCTTGATACATGACCTAGATACCGTGGACGAACTGAGGGACATGACCCAAGTTTGCATGGCAGCATATCAACAAAGGGTAGCCAGATCTTACAACAAAAACGTAAGGATTAGAAGGTTTCAAGTAGGAGACTTAGTCCTACGAAAGGCATTCCAAAATACCAAGGAGCCCAATGCAGGCAAGCTCGCCCCAAAATGGGAAGGACCCTACCTAATAGATGCACAAGCCGGGAAAGGAGCATATCGCCTGGCAACCTTGGATGGCCAAATGATACCGCGAAGTTGGAATGCCATTCATCTTAAAAGGTATTACGTTTAAACAAAATTCCCCATAAACTCATCTTTCCATGTATGGATCGTCTTTTAATTCATTGCAACCTTTCTTTTTTTCCTATGCACCTTTTTAATTCTTTACAAATTAAGATGTCACTAACGTACTTTGTGGAGAGACGTCAACCTTAGTTGGCGTCCGTTTTAACATGTTTCTGTCTTATGAGGTATTGACATATTTACATGGGGACATGTCGAATGCGCGCAAAGAACAACGTTTTCTCCTCCGTTAGAGACTGGCCATCTCTTCTCAAGTAAAGGTACACAATCCCTTCTAAGGTTTAAAGAGTTAATTACCTCTTTCTTAAGATATTAGGTTACCACACCTTCGCCTGGAGCGCAAGTTATCTCTCTAATTGAGGTGTGGGGTGGGCCTATATGGGTAAACTCATATAGCTTACCCATTCCCACTCAGTTGGATGATTGATCTTACGTATTATTCTTATGGTTATGACATATACGTGTCATCTGAAGTATCTACGGTTTATGGCATATACGTGTCATCTTAAGTACCTACCGTTTTGGCATACTATCATGTCACCTTATGAGTATAACAAAGAATCATCCAAAGAAAATTCTAATCCAAAAAGAAACAAGCCTTGACATGCTTGAAAACTACTAAACGTTAACCAGATTAAAGTAACCATAAAATATCCAAGCTACCAACAGTAAAAGTGCAAAAGTGTTGGACCAACCCAACACATAAAAAAGATTGTCTTTGGTCCTTATGAACCCATTACACAACCAAACCAAACTAAAATTTAAATTGTTTTAAGGGATTCCACCCCAGTAACATCATCAAAAAACCAAGAGCAAATTTATTTTACCTTTTCGGGTGGCATCCGTCGCAGTGTATTGCTCACGGGACTAACTTCTCCAAACTTCGAAAATCACCCCATGTCAATATCCTCACCGGCTGTTCCGGATCCTTGAAATCATCGATCGCTTTTTCCTCATGGATCATTTGCAAAGCCGTTTTCTCTTCATTCAAGTTCCAATTCACATGCTCTCTGCCTGATATTCCTCAATCATTTGGATTCTAGTTTCAAAGGCGCTTTTGCAGTCTCATGTACCAAGTCATCCCTAAGTAATTCTATCTCCCTTTCATGACTGATGTCAACACTTGCAAGCCTAGACCGCCATTTTAGTATCTCTTCATTCTTGTCTCTGATTTCCAATCCCCTTTCCCTTATTATACTTGCAGCTTCTTTCAAATCCTTCTCATATTCAACCCTACTTATATCATAGGTATCGCATTTTTCCCTCAATGTCCTGATTTTTTTGGACATTAGCTTAGCCATCGAGACAATCTGTCATCAACAAAAAGAAGCATTTTTAAAAAGAGGATCAATGTGCCAACGAATCAAATCAACTCTTACCTGATTTTCCAACACTTCTTCATTCCAAACTTGTTTCTCCACGCCGGAGATCTGTTCCACCCTTTTTCTTTTCGAAATAATCTTATCCATCTCTGGTATATCTTCTTCCGCTTTCGTCTTGCCTTTGTATTTGGCCACAATATCGCTTGTCGTAAAGCCGGATCGAGTCACTGCATGTAAGGATATATGTTAGCATGGATTTTATAGAGTCAACAATTCAATAAGCATATTAATTCTGACTCACTCTTTTGAGAACCTCGTAACTATGTATTAAGAAGAAGAGGGATAAAAGCTGCACTCTTTAGGGTTACTCTCAACGTAATATAGTAAGAGACGTCAGATTGGGATGAGAATTTTGAGAAGATTTGATGATAACAAGGGTTATCCAGAATTACGGTTATCAGTTCCTATAAAGACTCTCCTCTTCTAGCCGCCTCGTATCCCTAACCGTCGCATTGAAGTAAATTAGAAGATGAACGGTTAATTAGGAGAAAAACATTTTGCCTCTTCAGTTGCCAGCATAGTCAAATGTTTTTGGGGACAAATTGTTGTGGGTATTTTTCAACATGGTGACATCTTCAGTTGATCCTGCATGTCAAGATGTCATTACTCTGTAAGTATTGTTTTAATATTTACTTATTCTTATTTTTCAGTAATTAAGAGAGGAATGCGGGATATTATCCAGCACGTTCAACAGACCTTCAACAGCTAGGGCGACTTGGTCTCACGGAGGTTGAAAGGATAAGCCAAAATCCCGAGATTGTAGGAACCGTATTGACTGCTTCATATTTACTTGTATTTAAGGGGAAATGGAGACGGAACAGACACGAATGCTCACACGCACACACTCTACACACAAGCTCTTGTAATCCTCTCCATTATCTTCCAAAGTTGTATTCGTGATCATTATAGTGAAACTTTTAAGGTTGGAGACCTAACTCCCGGGGTTTTTTTCAAAGAGGTTGTCACCTCCAAGGTTTTCCTCGTTAACAAATCGTGGTGTCATTATCTCTTTTTCGTGCTTTTGTTCCATATAGTCGAATTCCACAGTCCCCTCCTTATTTTCCAATCCACACACTAAACAAAGTTAAGATTCTACTCTATTGTTTTTTCTACCAAAACAGTTACCCTTTTTAATTTCCTATCACACAGTCACTTCTCTGTAGTTTCTTGTGAAATTTAATGATTTTGTTATATGTTTATTGTGTTTACTTGCCAAACTAGGGTTTTGTTTTGTTTTATTTTTGTTATTATATCATTATTGTTAATACTATGTACTCTCTCAGTACCATGCAAAAGAGATTTGTATTGATTTTTTTTGGTTTTCTATTTTCCAGTCCGTTGGTTCAATTTTGACCCAGAAGAGTTACATCAAGCATTTCACTCCTTAGAAAACTGTAAAAGTTTCAATTCGTAGTCTAATGATTGAAATTTTGTTACTTGAAACGTTGTTCATTATTGATTTGCTATGCACACATGCTGAATTTAGATATAAAATGTGGATTTTTTGAACGAAAATGAGGGAGTAC
>JAFEMH010003784.1:52500-245620 GCA_022495995.1 Adenophora triphylla var. japonica
CCATCGATGTCACAAAAGGCATGAAGAGAGAATATAGTGTCTCGATATAGTTGGAGACCCATAGAAAGTGTACCATGAATATAACAAAGAAGACGTTTCAAAGCAATCTAGTGAGCCTCTTGTGGGTTTTGCATGAACTGAGCAAGTTTATTGATAGGAAAGGCAGTGCCAGGGCAAGTAATAGATAAGTATTAGAGGCTTCTATCAATAGCTCTATAGTCAGATGGGTTAGAGATAGGCATACCACACGAGTTGGTGAGGGATATATAAGGAGCCATCGGAGTGGGTAAGGGTTTTGAGTCAATCATTTTATAAATGGTGAGAAGATCATGAATATATTTGGTTTGAGAAAGAAGAAGCCCTTTAGGGTTGGGAGAAACTTCAACTACAAGAAAATAGAAAAGGTGACCAAGATCCTTACGAGAAAAACAATTTGCAAGGTTGGTACGGAAGGAGGTAAGAAAAGGTTGAGACGGATCGGTAATTATAATGTCATCAACATAGACTAAGAGATAAAGTTTATGACGATTTTGGTTGAATGTAAACAATGATGGATTGACTAGGGATGGTTTGAAGCAAGAAGATAGTAGATGAGTTTTGAGCTATGCGTACCATGCTCGTGGTGCTTGCTTAAGGTCATAGATTGCTTTGGTGAGATGACACACATGGGTTGGATTAGCATCATCAACAAAGCCAAGAGGTTGTGTCATAAACACAGTTTCATGCAAAGTGCCTTGTAAAAAGGCGTTGTTGATGTCAAGTTGGCGGAGGGACCATCCTTGAGACACGTGAATGTACGCTCGCCCGAAAAATTTTTGTTTTCTCGGTTTAAAATGAAAAAGAAAGGAGTCGCCACGCCATGCTTTTGGAGGTGCACTTTGAAAAACCTTTTGAAAGAGAACGGGTTCGGGGGTCAGGTTACGTGTTGGGAAGAACCGAGAGTTCACCCAACACGCCTCGTCCGTAGACGAGTCTTTCTAATTTAGACATCCAAATAATTCAAATAAATGTGCAAACGATGATAATAGACAAGTGCAATAAACATGAATTTTATTGGATATGCAAGATCATTACAACTTGTAGACCAATTGTTCGGGAGGCCACATCCCTTTGCAGCAATAAGGACAGATTACAAAGGAAATCAGGTCCTCTGCAAAGGACCATCTATGTCGCGTGACACAGGACTCCTCATGTCCAAATGTGTTGCGTGACACCAATGGTCACCTTGCAGAGACTCACAACAAACAGATTACAGAATCTCTAGATGAACACGAAATGCAATTACAAATCAGATCTAAGCACTAAATAACATGATCATAAAACTACATACTAAGATAACTAACTAAATCAGCTTACAACTGAAACATGGTCCCTGCAGATGGTCACGACATGTCGCATGACACAGGACTCCTCATGTCCAAATGTGTCGCGTGACATAGGATTCCCATCTGCAGGTACCTCACAAACTGAAATGCAGATCCAACAGATGCACAACAAATCCAACAATTATACCAGAATCAATAGGAACAACATGAATTAGATACAAATCGATCAAAGGAGTGTGGATATGGGAGATCCACACTCCCTTGACATCCAAATTGCAAATCTAAGTAGATCACATCATAAGCAAGCAATTGGACTCAAGTATATACGATTTAAACAGAGACATTACAGTTGCCACTTGATAATCTGAGGCAGATGGAGCCGGATTATCAAGTGGAGAAGAAGGGAACAACAATTAAACAAAATAGATGAGAGAGAGAGAGAGAGGAGTGTCACCCTTGTAGTCCTCAACTTCTACACCAAGTTAGGTGTAAAAGCCTTCGATTCAACTTCTGGGATAGAGATCTAGGCATGGAGTGAGAGCTGAATTGGAAGATCTGAAGTGTTTGGGAAAGTAGGAGAGGAGTTGGGTTGAAGAGATGTGAGAGGTAAGGGAATTGGAGGGGAATTGGGTAGTTTTGGTGAGGGAGGAAGAGAGAGAGAGTTTCTGGAGCAATTTATGCAAAGTTATGTTAGGAGACTGAAATTGGGATCCAAAACTGAGAGGGGTTGGGTCTTATTTATAGCTGCATTCCATGGTAACCTTATGTCGCACGGCATATCGTATCCACTTTCCATGCCTCGAGTTGTCGCGTGACACAAGGTGACCATAACCGTTTTTGGCGCCAAATCTGATTCTGGAACCTTCTTGGATAATACCTAAAAAGTCCGAAACAGATTTATTCCTTTTAGGTCCCTTGGCATGAGCAAAGTACAAAAGAGTACTTCCTTCGCGAGAAACTTATGAAATATTTCCGGAAGTCTCGGGATGGACCGGGAATTTACCAAAATGCCCCTAAATTCAATTTTATCATATTAAAATGCATCTGAAAAGGTTGCGAATTGGATTGGCATACTTACAGAGCCCCTCGGCAACGTCACTTTTTGGAAAAAAGTGAGGTTGTCGATAAAATAAGACCCAATCCCAATGAGCGGCTGGGGGATAAGGCGGAGGGCTAGACGGTGATCTGGGGAATCAGATGGCTGGACCTTTTAAGAAAGGATTTCTACGTATCCCGGGGAGGGAATCAAGCCAAATCGTAGTTCGGAAACATGACTGTGCGATTATCACCCAATATCTGACTGTGCGGTTGTCACCCGATATCTGACTGTGCGGTTGTCACCCAATACCTGACTGTGCGGTTGTCACCCAATATCTGACTATGCGGTTGTCACCCAATATCTGACTATGCGGTTGTCACCCAATATCTGACTATGCGGTTGTCACCCAATATCTGACTATGCGGTTGTCACCCAATATCTGACTGAGAGATCTGTAGTTTCCGGAGGTACTGATGCTATTGTTTATGCTGCTGGGGATTGATGTAGCTGCCAGAGGGTCCTATGCTACTAACTGCTGTTGACGGTTGCCAGGTGTGGGGCGGTCTTTTGTTGACTGTTGGATTTGAGATCTGGGACCTTTGCTTGATATGATGGGAACTTTGCTTGCTGG
Source organism: Adenophora triphylla var. japonica (assembly GCA_022495995.1). Taxonomy (NCBI): domain Eukaryota; kingdom Viridiplantae; phylum Streptophyta; class Magnoliopsida; order Asterales; family Campanulaceae; genus Adenophora; species Adenophora triphylla. Next base: position 55,496 of record JAFEMH010003784.1, read on the forward strand.
GCAGCGGATTCTTGTTGGTGTTTTGGTTGCGGGGGCCCTCTTTATTGACGATTGACTTCTGTGTCCCGAGCTTTGTTTGGTAAGCCGGGGACTTTGCTTGCTGGGCAGCAAACTCTTATTGAAGCTTTGACGGTGGGGTCATTGATCTTGACGCGCACTGCTGGGGAGATTCAAATAGACACGGATTCTTTGTCTCGGCTTTGCTTTGAGGGACAATCTCTGAGATTTGCTCAGTTAATTGTTGTGCCTGTGGGGAAAACAACACTCGAAGCATGATAAGGATCAAAGTGTTAATTATTAAAACACATGGGTTTTTTTTTTGGAAATTTTTGGCCTAGGGACACGTTTTGTCGCACGACCTCTTAAGGCAAATGAACAGTCCTTTAAAACAACGAACAACCTTCATTTTGAAACACATTTTTAGAGGGAGGCAGACGGTTTTTGAGAGGAAAAACATCCAATTTCACAATTTTGAGTGAAATCAAGGGAGATTAGGGTATCGATTAAGCTTTTGATCTTGCAAACATGCCTCCTAAACCTCGACCCACGAAGAAAGGACCTTCCCAAGCTCAGTTGGCTGCTCGGAGGAAAAATGCTCTACAAAATCTAAGGCCTTTCGTTCCTCAAGCAGTGCGAGGAGATTTTTATCCGCAGCTTAGAGAGCACACTTCTGCACCGGGGAAGAAGAACACGGTAATTCCGAAACCCTTACTTTTTGTTGTAATAAAACAAATTGGATTTTGTGCCAAAAATGATCGAATTCTTTTCCTCTGTGAACACATGAATTTATTGCATGTTTTGAGTTATCTAGAAGAAATTATGAATGCGTCTAAATGCTCAAACCCTAGTTTTGCTTGGAAAGTGAAATATGCAGTTGATTGATTGACATGCTTTTCTTTGGAAAGAATCTTGGGATATTCATACCTGTGCTGTGTTTACCTGCAGGAGTTGCGTACCCGGGGCTCTCCGGAGGTTGTTGGTCAGCTATGGGATCTTCTGCCCGGTAGTCAGGAGTTAGAGCACTCGCCTAAGGGCTTGATATATACTGCCAGGCTTGGTCAGTTCTTCGAGATGGCGAGAGGCATCGGGGATACTCAGAGGAGCGCGGGATTGGTGAGGGCGTTCCGAGAGTTTTGGTGGGAGACTGCTCATTCCTTCCATTTTTCCTGGGGAGAGGCGACGGTTACGCCTTACAATTTTGCCGCCATTAAGGGCCTCCCTTTCACTGATGAGCCTTTGCATCTAGAGGAGCCTGCTCTTGAGGATGATCCACAGCCTCCTACTGAGGCTTACTTCATGGAGTTGATTGGATTTGTTTACAGGGGCAAGAAGGGGAATGGGTATGAGCTCGGGGAGCTTCATGGTCAGTTGGTTGAAAAGAGCCAGGATTATCCAGCCGAGGTGGCAGATACTAAGGAGGATAGGTTGAGGGCTCTGAGATTGGCTAGGGCTTTTGTTTGGATTGGTTTTTCTGATATGCTATTCATCAATGCCACATCTTCTGCTTTGATCTCTTTGTTAGAGCTTTTGAGGGATTGGGCTACTGTTGGGACCTTGTCTTGGGGAGAGGCCAGATTGGCTGAGTTGTATTTGGCTCTGGATGATGTCAGTAGGGGGCGGCTAAGTCCTTCAACTGCTGCCATTTTGCTTTTGAGGTACTTCCCAATCTGAGTACATCCTTTGCATAATTTTCTTTCTGTCCTTCTTTTATCAATCTGATTTTCTCTAATTTCTCTTTTCCAGGTCTGGGCTTATGAGGTTATCGGCTGCTATGCTTGGCGGGTGGGGGAGGCGTACCCGACCACTATATTTCCTGCTATGCGACGTTGGGTGAAAGATGCTCGGGTGAAGGTCCGGACAGCGAACACCAAGGGACATGTGACAACTTCTTATCCTGATACCCTGGTTTGTTTGCGGAGGACTCCCGGGAGTTTGAGATTGTTTCCTTGGGGGACCGTTATGCTGATATTGGTCTTGGACATGCCTTGCATTTGACTGAGTTCCGCAAATTGTTGGTAGGCTTATCTGGGGACGCACTTTACTTGGGAGAGCGAGTTTATAGACAACACGTCCCTGGTAGCGCCACTAGAGTCCCGATCGATTCTCCCACTGATATATGGTTTCCTCGGAAACTGGAGGATGTGGCTTCTCTGATCTAGGGGGAGGCTGCGTTTAATTACACCGAGGATGATGGAGATTATGGAGTCTATGTGAGGACGAGACTGAGGTCACCGCAGGTGGCTCCGAGACAGGATGCGCAGGGTACAGGCCCCTCTACTGGGTATGTGGCGAATGCTCCTTTACCTCCTTCATTTGTTGACTTTCAGGATGGAGATCGCTTGAGACGAGCTCCCCTTGACACTAGCAGGATTTTTCACTATTTTCAGCTTCTGGAGGATACACGATCTGTAAGTAACTGTCCTCTCTTTCATTATTGTTTTGAACTATTTAAAACTCTTGTCTTTCATGATGACGGGTTTCTGACTCTTCTCCTGTTTGATTGTACTAGGTCTCTGCTGATATTTACTGGAGTTTTGCCCGTCATTATACTGGAGCCATGGACATGATTGACCAGTTGGAGAGGAGCAACCGTTATTTAAGGGAGCGCCGTCGGGCTCGGGACTCTGATGATGATGATGATTCTACTCCCAGCTTGCCTAGCAGGAAGAGATCTCGGACTGACATGTCTGCTGAGGACACACACAGGCCCAGGACCAAGACTGCTCGTCGTCGTCCGCCTATTTCCGAGTCCGATAGTGCTACTTCTGGTGATCCTTATGACATTGAGACCGTGGCTATTCCCGCTGTTCATGATCTCTTTCGTGATGACCCCATTGTTTTCCATGATCCTGTTGCTGATTCGGATTCTGAGGAGGGAGATGCAGATGGAGAGGACAGTGATGATGCTGATGATGATAGCTCTGATGACGATGGTGTCTACGTTTCTGAGGATGATGGCTCGGAGTAGCCCTTTGTATCAAAACATTACTCTTTTGATTATTGCGCCTTTTTTCCTTTTTAGAAACAAACACTTTTCTTTTATTATTTGTAAAAACTTATTTGTTTTTGCCTTTCCTAGACTCGGTACATTGTTGCTACGTTATTTTTATTGTCTGCACGAGTCCATTTTTTGGGTTAATGACAATGAATGACTTTCTTTCTTTGTTTTGAATGACTATGGCATAAGTATGAATGGTTTATGTGGATTGGCTTGTATATGGAGGGTGAGTGTGTATGCTATCTAAGTGAATCCCTCTCCCATGATGCTTGCAGGGTGCCTTTGCTGTTTTGTAGTTGGAGACAAGTCGGGGCTTGCCCTGGTACTGATCAGATTGCAGATTACAGATGTCTGGTGGTGATCACAAGCTGTCGCACGACTCAGGACAGCTGAGACATTTTATGTCGCGTGACACAACAGGTCATGCAGGCAGGACTTCAAAATCAAACTTTCACATCATTTCAAAACTTCTCCATTGGCCTAAGGCATGAGACTCAGTAGCCCCAATATGGAGTAACCTCTTTAAGTAACCAATCCATTCCCGGGGGATCAAGATTCAAAAGCCAGCCCTGGTGTTCTTGTACAAAATGAACCCATCAGTCTTCTTCTTTGACCAAGCCCCAGTCTGACACTCAGTTTCATTGCATTCAATACATCGTGTAACCCAAGAGGAGATCGTTCTTTGAGCTTCAGTCAATCAGTCGGCGGACAAGACTTAGAAGTGTTTACGTGCAGGGGCATATTTTCGAATGGTGGGAATGGATCCCGAGCTTGTATATGACACTCTCGCTTTTGGGTTTGACTCTTTTGGGAGAGTATAAGTATCACAAGGTGTGGAAAAGTGTATGGAAGCCCCTGCTGACAGAAATACAGTGTTTAGCTCTATATCCTTAGAAATGTAGAGAAGAAGACTTGCCGAGACACTTGAAAACCTGTCTTATTCGCCATGATCACAAAGCTGCTTAAAACCCTTTATTGGCGTTTGGGTTATTCAACTGCCAAAGCCGATATGAACAAATATTTTAGTCAATCCTGAGAAGAAAGCCCACTGATATCGAGATCAAATTTAGAAAGACGGAACGAAGGATCTATGTATAGGGATGGCCCTTGAGGAGACCAGATTTTTCAAGATTTGATTGTGATTTCGACCGAACTAGTGATGGTTGCCTACGTTCCCCTCCTTGGGAGGGGCTCAGGTCACCGTAGTTTGGGTTATCCCAAATGAAAAGAATGAACGTTGGAATTCGAGGATTTGAGGACCTTTGAGGATTTTGAGAATTGAAAGAAACATGTCCTCTTGGAGTGTCGATGGGAGACACGGATGTGAAGCCCCAGTGATACGTTCACGGCAAGTGTTTGCGGAGGAGAAATGAAATATGCTCACATGCAACGTCGAATGAACGGATGAAATTTGCACAATCTTCGCTTGACAGTCCTTTGAGCCGGGATGGATTTGGCTTCGCTTTAAGCAATAATCTGCTTTAGATCTCGACGATATTGGAATGAGACTGCTATCCGGTAGGAACTGCGACTGGATCTTGGGGTTTCGATCGGTCTTCGGGCGATTCAGGATATAATGACCTCTTAAAACGAGAGGTCGGCTAGGCCTTTTGCTGACTAGACCTCTAAAGATGAGAGGTTGTCTCTTGGGTATGTGTTTGGGATTTCTAAGGTGAGGGAATTGATTTGCTTCTTCAACGCATCTAAGAATGAGAGGTCAATCTTGGCTTTGGTAAGGGCAAGGGTAAAGGTAGTGGGACTGTCCTCTAAAATCGAAAGGACGGCTTGGGGTCGGTTAGAGGTAATGGTGAGGGGCATCCGTGCTGTCTCTTTATTCACCCTGAGACTCCTCTTGAGTAACAACCGGATCCTTTGACTTTTGCTTTTGAGAGGATCGCTGGGGACTAAGCTCTCTTTCTTTTCTTCTTTTTCTTTCCCCCTTTTTTATTCTTTTTTTTTTGTATATATATTTTTTGTGTTTTTGCCTCTCTTTTTCTTTTCAACTTTGTTTTGAGAGGATAATATCAGCTAGTCCCCAGGATGGATTATTGCTTTCCGTTATTCTTGAGCTTGGAGCCGGTCGATCTTTCTTTAAATCACGGGAGTCTCAAGTACAGTCCCTCTTCTTCTTGAGATGGTTAGACAGGTTTCATATATGCCGATCTTGAAATGAAGGGGTATTATTTTAGTGAGGGTGAGGTTAAAGGCTTTCCTAAGGGTGAAAGGTTTCAACCGCAGTCCCTACCGGATAATCCGAATGAGATCAAGTCTTCATTGCTTTGCTTAAGCTTACTTTGAGGAAGATCCATGCAAATTCATCGAACAATGAGATTATGAAAGAGGTGTGAGCATATGGGACGCAAGATGGGGATATCAGTCGATTTTCTCACTCTGATTAATTTAAATATTAGTCATTTCAAAGTATTAGTCGGTGAGCAGCACAAGTGATCATTTGGAATAAGACCATTTCAATTGAGTGTAACGTGGGTGCACAAGTACTGTCTCAAGTCTAGCAAGAATAGAAACAAATATTTTATTCATTGAAATAAAAGACTCATAATACGGGTGTAATAGACTCAAATCATAAAAACAAACATCTGCTAGCAAGATAAAACAATCTAAGACCCTATGATGCCTGACTGACTGACTTTTCACATGGATAAACTTTGAAATTGCTGATGAGGATTATCGGCCACTTTAGGAGGAGCTTTCTCAATTCTACCTTCATCAACCATCCTTTGAATCAACACTTTTAGAAGGGAGAAATCATTGGTGGTGTGACCGGGATACTGATGGTAGTAACAATACTTGCTCCGATCCAAATTCGAATTGGGCTTGATGAGACGATAATTATCAAGCGGCTTTATCATTCCCCTTCGCATCATCCCATTAAAAGCTTCCTCGGTTGTTATTCCTAAGTCATCAAATTCTCGCTTCTTGCGTGGTGAGAACTGACCATGACTCTGGACACCATTTTCCTCCTGAGGACCCATCTCGATCTTCCCTTTGTCAATGAGTTCCTGGATGATTACCCTCAACTGTCTGCATCCACAGGTGGTATGTCCCGAATATTGGTGATACTCACAAGATTTTCTTGGATCTAGGCTCTTGTTGTGATGAAGAGGGATATAATTAACTAGTGGCTGAACTAATCATCCGCTCACCAAAACCTTGAGAAATTGATTAATGGGCATCCCCACCTTTCCCCAGTACGCTTTCTTCTTTTCTGTCTGAACTTTCTTTGGAGGGGACTCAGGTATTGCCGTTCCTTGCTGGATGGGGTTCATAGCTGGAATAAAAGACATCTGATTCACAGTCACATATGAGGTCGGCCCTGAATGCTGATCATGCGGGGGTGACAAGTTGAAACCATATGAACTCATTGGTGGTAGAGAGACATTTCCTTGAAGGGGAACTTGGTCAGAGTGAAATGGCAGTGATCCTTTCTGGTTGGGCTGGTCATTCACAAAATGATACGATCCTTGGGAATCTGGCTGATACTGACTCTTCAAATCCAGTTGATTAGGAAAAATGAAAGTCTCAAGGATCGGTTGTTCATCTTTAATCTGAGTTGGAACCACATGAGGTGTCGGGGAAAGGATCTTATCTTGCTCATCTTCAATTACCCCCTTCATTATATTTCCATTCCTGTGATCAACACTGCTAGCATTAATGATTTCTTCGTGTGACCCATCTTCGTGGCGAATTACCGTGATCCCTCAGATGCGCATCGCTTCAACAAACCTAGCGTGCGTTTCTTCCTCTCTGGCTTTGGCAACTTGGGCAAGCAATTGAGCCTTGCATTCACGAACCATGGCGGCTTCAAGAGCAGCTCGTAACTCTGCTACCGACAGATCATTCATGTCCAGCTGGCCCGAAGTAGGAAGAATTCCAGACTAAGCGGATGGCATATCTCTTGCACCAGACATCTCGGATAGCGGAACAGATAAAAGCTTTGCGGGAAATGCTTCGGAGACAGGAAGCCAAAGACCACAGAATATCAGGACACGTTCCCAACTTGTCACCGCTACAGAGGGTAGACATGGGTTTATAAGGTAGGGAAAGAAGAGGAAATACGGGAGAGGGAGAAGAAACGGAGAGAACAGACTCGCGCAAACAATTTATTTATCTTCAAGTATAAATCGGTGATTCAAATCCTAGGAACGGTTGGGAAAGGCTAACCCTTTATTTATGTACACTAAACCTTGGGGAAGCCTAGGGACGCAACGTTCAAATTACACTGGATAATTTGCATTTGAAATTAATAATAAGTAATGACACCTAACCAAGACCTAACACGACGTGGGACGAACGAGTGATCCAAATTTCTAGGGAAATTTGGGCAGCATAACGGGTATTCTCGGGGAATTTCCAAGAAAAAATCCGGCATGACCTCTCGTCGGTGCATGGTGACAATGCGGCATGATCACTCGTTTAGGACATGTCACGGGGGTGACATGTCCTCACGTGAAACCATGTTGCATTCGCAACATGTCCACAAGGTGTGAGGTTTTGGGGAAGGTAAAAGGACTTATTAGAAATTTCGAAAACAACTCATTTTGGTGTAATTAAAACGTTGTATCAACCAACCGCGGGTAAGGTTTAAGTGTGGTGCCACCTATAACGCACTAGGGGGATGGGTTTGACATTAGGCGCTCAAACGTAGGCGAATATTATCACCGTCCGCGATGCCGTCAATCGCACCCGAGGGTTCTAAAGCTACGTGATGTAGTGTGCGGTTGACTATATTCTTCTATTTACAAAAAAAACAAAATTTCCTATTTATTTATTTATTTTTAAAAAACACACACACTCTCACAGGGAAGAAAAAAGGAACAACAATCAGCTGAGCAATCTTTTGATTCAAGGGATTGCCCTTAAATCAGAACCTGAAACCTGTTCAGTGACTCTTCCTGTCGCGTGACACAGAACAACATGGACCAAAGCTGTCGCACGACCAAGAGAGTCACTGAACCACAACTCCTGCAAAACTGGGATTAGCGCCTGCCTCTCCTTAGCAAGGGACAAGACAAACCAAATATACAAATAAACAAAGCCCCAAGAAACAACAAAAAGCATACAAGTTGTAAGATCTAATAAAATGCATGTATCGCGCAAGATTATCAAGGATGCACATAAGATGAATATATTGGATGTCTAAGAGTATGAAAGTTTGACCCTCTTATTTTGGAAAAATAGGTTTTCAAAAAGTAGTCCCCAGCGGAGTCGCCACTGAATGTGCGCTCGCCCGAAAAAAATTTTGTTTTCTAGGTTTAAAATGAAAAAGAAAGGAGTCGCCACGCCATGCTTTTGGAGGTGCACTTTGAAAAACCTTTTGAAAGAGAACGGGTTCGGGGGTCAGGTTACGTGTTGGGAAGAACCGAGAGTTCACCCAACACGCCTCATCCGTAGACGAGTCTTTCTAATTTGGACATCCAAATAATTCAAATAAATGTGCAAACGATGATAATAGACAAGTGCAATAAACATGAATTTTATTGGATATGCAAGATCATTACAACTTGTAGACCAATTGTTCGGGAGGCCACATCCCTTTACAGCAATAAGGACAAATTACAAAGGAAATCAGGTCCTCTGCAAAGGACCATCTATGTCGCGTGACACAGGACTCCTCATGTCCAAATGTGTTGCGTGACACCAATGGTCACCTTGCAGGGACTCACAACAAACAGATTACAGAATCTCTAGATGAACACGAAATGCAATTACAAATCAGATCTAAGCACTAAAAAACTGTAAGTACGCCAATCCAATTCGCAACCTTTTAGATGCATTTTAATGTAATAAAATTGCATTAAGGGGCGTTTTGGTAAATTCCTGACCAATCTCGAGACTTCCGAAAACATTTCATAAGTTTCCCGTGAAGAAAGTACCTTTTGGTACCTTACTCATGCAAAGGGACCTTTTGGGAAAAAAACCTGTTGGACTTTTTGGGTATTTTCCCGGAATGTTCCAGAAAGTGGTTTTGGCGCCAAAAACGGTTATGGCCACCTTGTGTCACGCGACAAGTCGAGGCATGGAAAGTGGATACGTAAGGTCGTGCGACACCTTGAGGCCACTAACTGCAGCCTATAAATAAGACCCTCCCCCTCTCATAAATGGATCCCAACTTCAAATTTACTTTTACTCTGCGCAAATTGCATCTTAACAAAGCCTCCCAAACACACCTCTCTCTCTCTCTCCTACCTTCAACCTACCCAATTCTCTCCCATCTAAACCCATTTCTCCAACCAACTCACTTGAATCCTCTTGCATCAACTCTCTCAGGATTTCAAGGCCAGAAACAACCTATTGAAGGGTCTTGTATCTAACTTGATACAGGATTCGGGGAAGCATCAAGGGTAACGAAATCTAAACTCTCTCTCTCTCCCTCTTACTTAATTCTTCATAATTCTCTCATTTACTTTTGTTAGGATTCAATAATCAGACCCTAGCTGTCTGGATTATTGAATCCCAATCGCAATCTCTCTGTTTAAGTCGTTTGATCTGTGTAATTGAATTGCTCTTGTTGGATATTTGCTTGAATTGGTGTTCAAACCCCAAAGGGGGTGTGGATCTACCCATATCCACACTCCCGGGGTCGATTTGTTGTTATTTCTGTATTTCGTACATAATTTGATTAATCAATTGGATCTGGATTAGTTATTGTTGATTCTGGTGTTCATTGTGAAGGTTTCTGCAGATGGCCTATGTATGTCACGCGACATATTGTTCCGAGGTGATCCTGTGTCACGCGACACATGTGGTCACTGGAACCATATGTCATGCGACATATCATGACCCATTTGCAGAAACCTCGTTCAGTTGTAATCTGTTTTAGATTGTTGTAGCAGGGATGTGATCTCCCTAAATAATGGGCTCACGAGTTGTAAATCTCTTTCTCATATTGAATAAAATGTGTGATTACTCCATTTGTTCATTATCAACACTTGCACACACTTTTGGATTTGCTTGAATGTTTAATTGAAAGACTCGTCCATGGACGAGGCGTGTTGGGTGAACTCTCGGTTCTTCCCAACACGTAACCTGACCCCCGAACCCGTATTTTCTCTGTCAAAAAAAGGTTTTCAATGTTTCCTCTTAAAACGGCGTGGCGACTCCTTCATTTTCACGAAAAACAAATTTTCGGGCGAGCGCACATTCAGTGGCGACTCCGCTGGGGAATATTGACTTTGAAAACCTGTTTTTCAAATGTTGAGTGGGTCAAGCTTTCATTAAATTAGACATCCAATACATTCAATTTTGTGTGCATCTTTGATAATCATTTGGAGTTCATGCATTTTGTTGAATATGAGGCTTGTGAGCCCTATGTGCTTTATGGTCATTGTGTTGTGCATTGTTTGTCCTTGCTTTGTTCTTGTCTTGGAGAGGCAGGGGCTAATTTTGATGATTGCAGAGTGCTGGTTCAGTGACCATCAAGGTCGTGCGACACCTTTGTCTCTTGTTGTCCTGTGTCACGCGACAAAGAGTGGCCACTGAACAGATACTCAGAAGGCTTGGTTTGAGGGCAGTCCCTTGGATCGAATGTGGCTCAGTTGATTATTGTTCCTTGTATATCCTGTGAGGGTGTGTGTGTGTTTTATTTCCTTTTCAAATAAATAAAAATAATAATAATAAAAAAAATCATCATTTTCGCAAATAAAGGAACATAGCCATCCCGCACACTAATTCACGTAGATCTAGAGCCCTCGAGTGCAATTGACGGCATCGCGGACGGTGATGTACGTCGCCTACGCTTGAGCACCTAATATCAAACCTATTCCCCTAGCGCATTATAGGTGGCACCACACTTTTAACCTCACCCAAAACGGTTGGTTTTGACACGCCATTTTTCAAATACACTAAAATGAATTGCTTCAAATTTTTTAAAAGGCTTTTTGTACCTATCCTAAAACCTAGCACATGTGGGCATGTTGCCATCGCAACATGATCTCACGAAAGGACATGTCACCCCCGTGGCGTGTTCTAACGAGAGATCATGTCGCTTTGTCAACGTGCACCGACGAGAGGTCATGCCGGATTTTTCCTTGAAATTCTTCAGGAATACCCGTTATGCTGCCCAAATTTCTCCATAAATTGGGACTGCTCGTTCTTCCCATAAATGCTTTGGTTTTGTTTAGGTATTATCGCCTATTATTAATTTTGAACCAATACGTTTGGTGTATTTTTGGATGATGTGTCCCTAGGTTCCCCCGAGGTCTAGATTGTGTGAATAAAGGATTAGCCTTTTCCAACCGTCTCTAGGACTTAAAACACCGATTTCTACTTGAAGATTAATAAAGTGTTGCACGAGTCCGTCTCCTTTCCCGTTCTTCCCTCTCCCGTACCTTCTCAAAGATTCTCTATCCTCAGCCTTATACGCGCTCTTACCTCTTCACCTTTGCAAGGCTACGGCAAGTTGGGTGTGCGCTCTCGTTCCCGGCGCTCATTGGTCCATATTCCTGAGGCAAAAGCAGTTCAAGTGCCCGAGCAGTCGTCCATCTGATGCGGAATCCAAAATGTTCGGTGCAGAGAAGACTATGGCCCACAAATCCGGAAGTTCATATCCCATGGGCCAGCAGCAGGGTGTAAAAGGTGTGTCCATTGAAGAGCAGAGAGCTACCCTTGAAGCTGTTTTTCCTCACGAGCGGGAGGCCCGGTTGCTTGCTCAGATTACTAAAGATAAGGAGGGCGACTTATGAAGGACAGAAAGATCGAGAAGGGTCCTCACCGCACCGATGGCAACAATGCTCTTCCTTCCGTCCGAAGTTGATGCAGTCGATCAGTCCTCGTAAGGTCTAGAATGTCCACTGTCGGACATAAGTCTGTCGAGTCCAAGTTGGACCAATTTTGCTTTGAAGTGATAAAAATCTTTGTTTCTCTTCTTGCTAGACTCGAGACATTACTAGTACACCTGCGTTACACTCGATTGAAATGGTCTTATTCCAAATGATCACTTGTGCTGCTCACCGACTAATGTTTTGAAATGACTAATGTTTAAATTGATTGGAGCGAGAAAATCGACTGATATCCCCATCTTGCGTCCCATATGCTCACACCTCTTTCATAATCTCATTGTTTGATGAATTTGCACGGATCTTCCTCGAAGTAAGCTTAAGAAAGCAAATGAAGACTTGATCTCGTTCGGATCATCTGATAGGGGCTGCGGTTGAAACCTTTCACCCCTAGGAAAACCTAAACCTTTACCTCACCCTCACTAAACAATACCCATTCGGTTCAAGATCGACATATTTTGAAACCCATTTAGCCATCGCCAGGAAAAGAGGGACTAACCTTGAGGCTCCCGTGATTCAAAGAAAGATCGACCGTCTCCAAGCTCAAGAACGACGAACGCAATGATCCATCCTGGGGACTAGCTGAAATTCTCCTCTCGAAAGAAAAAAAGAGAGAGACAAAAATACAAAAAAAAGAGAAGATACAAAAAAAAAAAGAAAAATAAAAAAAAGAAAAGAAAGAGAGCCTAGTCCCCAGCGATTCTCTCAGAAGCGAAAGTCAAAGGATCCGATCATTACTCAAAGAGGAGTCTCAGAGTGAAAAAAGAGACAACATGGATATCCCTCACCATTACCTCTGACCAATCCCAAGCCATCCTCTCGATTTTAGAGGACATTCCCATTACCATTACCCTTACCTTTGCCTTTAGCCAAAACCAAGATTGACTTCTCATCCTTAGAGACAGCAAAGATGCAACTACAGATTTCCCTCACCTTAGAAATTCCAAACACTTCCCTGCAAGCCAACCTCTCATCTTTAGAGGTCTAACCAGGAAAAGGCCTAGCCAACCTCTCGTTTTAAGAGGTCATGATATCCCGAATCACCCGAAGACCGATCAAAATCCCGAAGCCCAGTCGCAGTTCCTACCGGATAGCAGTTTCATTTCCAATATCGTCGAGATCTAAAACAGATTATTGCTTAAAGAGAAGCCAAGTCTATCCCGGCTCAAAGGATCGTCAAGCAAAGATTGTGCAAATTCCGTCCGTTCATTCGATGTTATATGTGAGCATATTTCATTTCTCCTCCGCAAACACCTGCCGTGAACGTCCCACTGGGGCTTCGCATCTGTGTCTCCCATCGACACTCCAAGAGGACATGTTTCTAAATTCCCAAAATCCTCAAAGGTCCTCAGATCCTAGAATTCCAACGTTCATTCTTTTCATTCGGGATAAGCCCGAACTACGGCGACCTGAGCTCCTCCTTTGGAGGGGAACGTAGGCAACCATAATTGGTCCGGTCGAAATAACAAACAAATCTCAGAATCCGGTCTCCCAAGGACCATGCCCATACACTATCTATCCTTCCGAGTTTGATTCTCGATATCAGTGGGCTTTCTCCTCAGGATTGATGAAACATTTGTTCATATCAGCTTTGGCGGTCGAGTAACCCGAACAACAATAAAGGGTTTTAAGCAGCTTTGTGATCATCACGAATAAGACAAGTTTTCAAGTGTCTCGACAAGTCTTCTATTTCTACATCATAGGAAGATAGAGCCAAACACCGTTTCGGTCAGCAGGGGCTTCCATACACTTTTCAACACCTTGTTGTGCTTATTCTCTCCCAAAAGAGTTAAACCCAAAAGCGAGAGTGTCATACACAAATTCGGGATTCATTTCCCACCTTTCGAAAAGATGCGCCCCTGTACGTAAACACTTCCGAGTCTTGTCCAACGACTGATTGACTGTGGTTTGAAATGATGGGTTGCCACCACGGCCACAAGATGACTCTGCCTGCAATGAAGCTGCATGGAATATCCTCAAGCTGGGGCTTTGGTTAAGGTATCCCTCCGGCTCTCCTTACCAGATTCCTTCCAAGATTGCTTTGCACTGTCAACTGGGGCTTCGCCAAGCCGGGATTATCCTCTGCACTCGCTTTGCTGCTTGCTGTCTCAGACGCGCGATTAAATTTGTCCTCACTAGCAATGGACCTGCTGCAACTAGTGCTCACGGGAGCGTCCCCGACTTGCCTAGCCGCGCCATATCGTTTTCACCTCACGGGAGAGGGTCCACCCCATCATAAACACTTTTGTTCCTATACAAAATCCCTCATAGCATAATGGCTACCTACACATCTGCTCACCAAGCCGTGCAAAAGAAAGAAACCTCCCTACTTCCTATTCTCCCCAGCTGAGATGGACTTGTGCAACAAAAAGATTAATAATGCATAAACAAGAGGTTAAATAAAATGCAAAGTGTCTAGAGTGTTGTGTCTCCCCCCGCAGAGTACAATAATCAGGTGATCGTAATGTGATCGTGAGGACTGCCCCTCGAATCACAATCTTGGACAGGGATTCCAAACCCCGCAGGTGGCAGACCCCGCCTCTATTATCTTCATAAGGCCCAGAACTACGACCGGCTTGATTCCCTTTTTAAGGGATACGTAGGAATCCTTTCTCCAAAGGTCCAGCCATCTGATCTCACCAGCATCATATGAAAGAGCCCCAGTTGCCTCAGCCCCCAAGCAGTGCTTGTCAAAGAAAGAAAAGAAAGAAGAGCCCCAGCTGCCCTAGAAACCAGACAACAAGGCTCACCAGTCTCGGCGACTTCAAAAGCCTATTCTACATGATAAACCGAGACAAAGAGTCTGCATCTGTCAATCTCCCCAACAAACGTCAACAAGTGGTAACCTCAGCCCTCAAACAATGATTGTTAAGAAAAGAGCCCCAGCTGCCACCAGAATCCAGGCAATAATGCTCACCAGTCCCGACGACTTCGAAGCCTGTATTAGACCGTCCCGTGAATGGCCACACAGCAAGCGTCGACAAGTGACAGAGGCCACAACCTATCCCTCAGCAGAACCAATGGTAGCATGAGACCCTAGACATCTACCTCCCAACAAGCAGTTAGAGCCTAAGACCCTCCGGCAGCCACATCCACCCTCACAGGTACAATAGCCAACTGAGCATCACAAAACCTCAAAGACTGGCTCTCAAGACAAGTCAAAAAAAAAGAAGAAAGAAGAAGAATACAAAAAGCCCGTGTTTGTGATAGCCTCCCAAAGCAGAGCACACCAAGAAGAATAGCCTCCCAAAGCAGAGCACACCAAGAAGAACAGCCTCCCAAGCAGAGCACACCAAAAGAAAAAGAAAGAACAGCCTCCCAAGCAGAGCACATCAAAAGAAAGAGAAAGAAAGCCGACTCCCCAGAAATGCAGAGTCCTCGGCCCCAAAAGAAAAGAAAGAAGTTATCTCCCCAGACAAGAGCAGAGTCCCCAGTTTCCCAAGTAAAGCTAAGGGCACAAAAGAAAAGACGAACAATCAGCAAAGATAGCCCAGCAACAAGACCAACAAAAGAACAAAAAAGAACAGGAAAAGAAGTAGCGTGAGACCCATGGCAGCTATATATATCCCCAGCAGAGCAGAAAGAGAAGTAGTATGAGACCCTCCGGCATCCACAAAAGACCAGTTGCAGCATGAGACCCTCCGGCAGCTACAACTCGTCAGCAGCAGTAGTGTGAGACCCTTCGGCAACTACCCTGCACCAAAAGAAGTGGTATGAGACCCTCCGGCATCCACAAAAGACCAGTTGCAGCATGAGACCCTCCGGCAGCTACAACTCGTCAGCAGCAGTAGTGTGAGACCCTCCAGCAACTACCCTGCACCAGAAGAAGTGGTATGAGTCCCTCCAGCATCCACGAAGGACCCGTTGCAGCATGAGACCCTCCGGCAGCTACAACTTGTCAACAGCGATAGCATGAGACCCTCCGGTAGCTACTCGCAAATACCAGTTGCAGCATGAGACCCTCCGGCAGCTACAACCTGGCATGAAAGGAAGCTACTAGCCAACCGCAGTAATACCGACCCCTCAAGAAGTCACAGGTAAGCACAGCAAAGGTATGAAGACACATTTCTACCCCTTTCTTGCTTGTAGTTAGTAATTTCCGAACTACAATTTGGCTTGATTCCCTTCTTAAAGGGAAACGTAGGAATCCTTTCTAAAAAAGGTCCAGCCATTAGACTCCCCGATTCACCCTTCTAGCCCGTTACCTTATCCCTTGATGCTCATTGGGATTGGGTCTTATTTTATCGACAACCCCACTTTTTCCAAAAGTGACGTTGCCGAGGGGCTCTGTAAGTACGCCAATCCAATTCGCAACCTTTTAGATGCATTTTAATGTAATAAAATTACATTAAGGGGCGTTTTGGTAAATTCCCGACCAATCTCGAGACTTTCAAAAACATTTCATAAGTTTCCCGTGAAGGAAGTACCTTTTGGTACCTTACTCATGCAAAGGGACCTCTTGGGAATAAAACATGTTGGACTTTTTGGGTATTTTCCCGAAATGTTCCAGAAACTGGTTTTGGCGCCAAAAACGGTTATGGCCACCTTGTGTCACGCGACAAGTCGAGGTATGGAAAGTGGATACGTAAGGTCGTGCGACACCTTGAGGCCACTAACTGCAGCCTATAAATAAGACCCTCTCCCTCTCATAAATGGATCCCAACTTCAGCCTACTGTTACTCTGCGCAAATTACATCTTAACAAAGCCTCCCAAACACACCTCTCTCTCTCTCTCCTACCTTCAACCTACCCAATTCTCTCCCATCTAAACCCATTTCTCCAACCAACTCACTTGAATCCTCTTGCATCAACTCTCTCAGGATTTCAAGGCCAGAAACAACCTATTGAAGGGTCTTGTATCTAACTTGATACAGGATTCGGGGAAGCATCAAGGGTAACGAAATCTAAACTCTCTCTCTCTCCCTCTTACTTAATTCTTCATAATTCTCTCATTTACTTTTGTTAGGATTCAATAATCAGACCACTAGTGCGGATTATTGAATCCCAATCCAATCTCTCTGTTTAAATCTTTTGATACGTAGTAATTGAATTGCTCTTGTTGGATATTTGCTTGAATTGGTGTTCAAACCCCAAAGGGGTGTGGATCTACCCATATCCACACTCCCGGTCGATTTGTTGTTAATTACGTATTTCGTACATAATTTGATTAATAAATTGGATCTGGATTAGTTATTGTTGATTCTGGTGTTCATTGTGAAGGTTTCTGCAGATGGCCTATGTATGTCACGCGACATATTGTTCCGAGGTGATCCTGTGTCACGCGACACATGTGGTCACTGGAACCATATGTCATGCGACATATCGTGACCCATTTGCAGAAACCTCGTTCAGTTGTAATCTGTTTTAGATTGTTGTAGCAGGGATGTGGCCTCCCTAAATAATGGGCTCACGAGTTGTAAATCTCTTTCTCATATTGAATAAAATGCGTGATTACTCCATTTGTTCATTATCAACACTTGCACACACTTTTGGATTTGCTTGGATGTTTAATTGAAAGACTCGTCCATGGACGAGGCGTGTTGGGTGAACTCTCGATTCTTCCCAACACGTAACCTGACCCCCGAACCCGTATTTTCTCTGTCAAAAAAAGGTTTTCAATGTTTCCTCTTAAAACGGCGTGGCGACTCCTTCATTTTCACGATTTTTTTTTTCGGGCGAGCGCACATTCAACAACATGATCATAAAACTACATACTAAGATAACTAACTAAATCAGCTTACAACTGAAACATGGTCCCTGCAGATGGTCACGACATGTCGTATGACACAGGACTCCTCATGTCCAAATGTGTCGCTTGACACAGGATTCCCATCTGCAGGTACCTCACAAACTGAGATGCAGATCCAACAGATGCACAACAAATCCAACAATTATACCAGAATCAATAGGAACAACATGAATTAGATACAAATCGATCAAAGGAGTGTGGATATGGGAGATCCACACTCCCTTGACATCCAAATTGCAAATCCAAGTAGATCACATCATAAGCAAGCAATTGGACTCAAGTATATACGATTTAAATAGAGACATTGCAGTTGCCACTTGATAATCTGAGGCAGATGGAGCCGGATTATCAAGTGGAGAAGAAGGGAACAACAATTAAACAAAATAGATGAGAGAGAGAGAGAGAGAGAGAGAGAGAGAGGAGTGTCACCCTTGTAGTCCTCAACTTCTACACCAAGTTAGGTGTAAAAGCCTTCGATTCAGCTTCTGGGATAGAGATCTAGGCACGGACTGAGAGCTGAATTGGAAGATCTGAAGTGTTTGGGAAAGTAGGAGAGGAATTGGGTTGAAGAGATGTGAGAGGTAAGGGAATTGGGTAGTTTTGGTGAGGGAGGAGGAGAGAGAGAGTTTCAGGAGCAATTTGTGCAGAGTTACGTTAGGAGACTGAAATTGGGATCCAAAACTGAGAGGGGTAGGGTCTTATTTATAGCTGCAGTCCATGGTAACCTTATGTCGCATGGCATATCGTATCCACTTTCCATGCCTCGAGTTGTCGCGTGACACAAGGTGACCATAACCGTTTTTGGCTCCAAATCTGATTCTGGAACCTTCTTGGATAATACCTAAAAAGTCCAAAATAGATTTATTCATTTTAGGTACCTTGGCATGAGCAAAGTACAAAAGAGTACTTCCTTCGCGAGAAACTTATGAAATGTTTCCGGAAGTCTCGGGATGGATCGAGAATTTACCAAAATGCCCCTAAATGCAATTTTATCATATTAAAATGCATCTGAAAAGGTCGTGAATTGGATTGGCGTACTTACAACACGGCACGGGAGAGTAGGAGCCTAATAGTGACATGTTTGAGAACTGGACTAAAGGTTTCAAAGTATTCAATACCAGGACGTTGGTGAAAACCTTTGGCAATAAGGAGAGCTTCGTATTTCTGAATGGAGTTGTCAGGATTGTATTTGATATGATAAACCCATTTGCAGCTAACAATGTTTTGGACTTCATGAGCAGGGATAAGGGTCTATGTTCTATTTTGGTGGAGGGCTTGGAATTCATATAGCATACAAGTGTTGGTGTAATACCCTAGGCTTTAGTTATGTTTAACTTAAACCGTAATGTATCATCTTTATCCTTGATTATAGAGAATGTTTATTATTTGATTATTATATATTTTGCATATTTATTGTAATAATCTCCGTCCCTAATTATTAAGTGAATAATTAGTATAAATTTTAATGGATAATCATATGATGATTATATGATAGAGATGCACATTAAATTTATGGGTACTTGTTAGAGAACAAGTGACTGGACTTGACCCGTATGAGATTTATGTCATGGTCAAATGTCATAATTAAATCTCATATGGTCGCTTTATTTAGTCCCTAGACCTGAGATTATCATTCCCTTACATATGATGAAAGTCATGTTTGATTTTAGTCAAACGATATCTTAACACTATATTTATAAAGGCTATCTTTGGCATGATCGGATTCATGATGGGAAGGATGATAAGTCAAGATGGAATTTGTCCCTCGAAAGAGAGATATTTTGCTTGGGCCCCTCGATGAGTGATAATGATGAAAGTGTATGGCCATACCCCAATACGATTGGATTATCATTATACTCAAGATCGAGAAAGCATTGAACAAATACAAGTTGACGTGGACCATGACTTGTGTTCAATATAACATCATGAGACAAAGGGAGAAATGGAAGTGTACCATTGGAAACGTGAACTCTTACGTTATATTAATTGGGTAGATGTAATGGCTTGCTAGAGTCCGCTTATGTCTTATGAGGGTCGATGTGATCGAACTCATTGCCAACATAATATAATCCTATTGGGTCACACACAATTAGAATGAATTGGTTAAACCAAAGAAAGAATGATTGAGAGTTCCTGAACTGGCTTAATATATCGCGCGACAGAACTTGCCATATGGAGTCCTGGGTCGTGCGACGGACCTTGCCATATGGCGTGCTGGGTCGTGCGACATATCAAGACCACAGAGGCGGTTTCAGACTAGTTTCCTAATAAGAATAGGAAACAGATACTTATACTAAGGTAGTATAAATATGTGGTCTGTAACCCTAATCAGCTAGCCGAATTTTCAAAAGGAAAAATCACATAAAGGTTTCTCAATATTCTTCTTAGGGTTTAAGGATCTAGCAATCCTCAAGAACCGTTCTTGGTTCATTCTTACGTGTGGATACTACTAGAGGGTCTTCGCTCGTACGACGATCAAGGCCTGGAGTTCAAATTGTCCAAAGCAATATAAAGATTCAAGTCTTGAAGATCAAAGTTTGTGATTCAAAATCACATTGACAAATTGTTCGATAGCTCAAGAACGAAAAACAAATAAGGTTGGTAAATTCTATCTCATAGGAATTCAATTTAATTGTATAGAACGGATCCTAGAGCTCTTGAGTTTTGTGTTATTAGATGCTTAATTCCGCTGCACATGGACCCATAAAATCCAACAGCGGTATCAGAGCCCCGTTCGTATGGTTAAGTTTGAATTAACATGCTAGAATTAAGATATAAATTGTTTATATGCTTATTGCATGTTTTGTATGCGGTAGAATTTTGATTGTTTATGTGAAACAATGTGAAAATCTTTTTCTGATTATGTTGAATTAAATCTGTTAAAAAGTTGTTTTATATAATTTAATTGCTTTATGATTAGAATTGATTGAATCTGAAAAAACTGCCAAACTGGCTTCTCTCGTCGTGCGACATAATAGGCCACGAAGAGAAATCTGGCAATTAGGCTTGGTATGTCACGCGACAAATCTAGCCAACTGGCTGATGTGGCCGCGCGATAAAACTTGCCAATCTGGGCAGAATCAATTTGTTGATTTTTCCTGCTATTCCGTGATTATGTTAATAATCTGAATAAGTTTCTATCTTAATCTGGATGCTATAAATTTTTGGAAATTGAATTTATAGGACTATGCTAGATTAATTCATTGTTTATACATGCTTAATTAATTTAAATGTGATTTTATTAATTGTTGCGATGCATGAATTGTATGTTCTTAAAGTGTTAAGAGCTTTGTTAGATGTTTAGTTGAAACATTGAATTGTAATTTCCTGAATATTTAGTCGAAACATTAAAATTTTGGTTTTCTGATTGTTTATGAGAAACAAGTCAGTTTACGCAAAATTTGATGGTTATCTGATTGTTTGTGAGAAACAAGTCAGTATACAAAGTAGTGATTACGTTGCAAATCAGAGCTGGTATTCTAATTGTGCATGTCTAGGAGAGTTCTGTCGAAGGAGAGATTTGGTACTTAAGCAGTCCTTGTGGCTCACCTATTTTCCTAGGAACTTACCTGGTATGCGATTATGATTATCTTTGTTGATATGCTTATAATCTGCTTTAAAGAACCTTCATTAACTTTTAAGTTCTTTATGCCAATCCATGATTAAAACACTTGAGACCACTCGGATAGTTTTGGGTGGGCTTGCCATAGCAAGGTGCTTTGATTCTATTCCTTGTGCGAGCAAGATGAGGAAATGGTGGTTCCTATACGTTTAAAGTGGATGAACTTAATTGGGTTATCAAAATGGTCTTGGACCCAAGACATAAGATGAGATTAAAATATGCTTAGACATATGATGTCTTGAATAAATCTCATAAAAGATCTAAGAGTCATATACGATATGATTGATGTTTTCTACCTAATTAATTTTAATCTTGAGCGGTGCGCCATAGCGTACTTTAGATTAAATTAAAGTTGGATCTTAGCCCATTAAATTATATTATGCTTATCTGCATTAGAAGGTGTATAATTTAGTGGGAGTATTTGTGAAATACATGATTTTCTCTTAATTGATAAATGTATTGATATCAATGTGTGTTCATATAAGTTTGCATATTTTGTTGTAGAAGTAGCATTACACAATAAATTGCGATTCGTCCTTATGAAGGACAAAGTTCGAAAGGAACGGTACAAATAATTTTGATTGGATCAGAAGCCTAAAGAATGGTTCTTAGGCAAATGTGTACGTTCTTGATGAATCCATTCCTGCTGAACCTACTGCAAATGTTGCAAAGGGCAAATAAGGAGCAACATTAGAAACATGTTGATGATTCTAATAACATTGCTTGCCTTATAATTGCCACCATGTTTAAAGATTCTTATGAAGAACCTTGAGCACATAGAAACTGCTTTTGTTCTAGCACAATGCACAAAGGAAATGTTTCAAGTGCAAGCTAGGCAAGAGAGGTTTGATTGTGTTAATGGTTAACACAAGAAAGGGGTTTAAAAGGAAACACAAAGTAGGTAAAACAAAGGTTGCTAAACCGAGGGCAAAAGTTGCCAAAGCCGAAGAGGCTAAACCCAAAGTGTCTCAAAAGGATGCATTTTGCTACCATTGTAATAAGATTGTCATTAAGAAAAGTTGCAAGGCTTATTAGAAAGGCCTAAAAGGTGAAGAAGGGCAATATGATTGCCACTACTTCAAGTATCTATATGATAGATATTTTCCTTTCGACTTCTTGTTCTTGGGTATATGATACCGGATTGGATCCCACATTTGTTTAAATGTGCAAGGAATAAAGAATAGAAAGCTACTCGAAGAAGGTAAATTAAACCTATGCGTGGGAATGAAGCAAGAGTTGCTGCATTAGCCATAGGGACTTATGAAGTCAATTTACCTAGTGAATTAGTACTTGTTTCGAACAAATGTTACTAAGTTCCGAATTTGGGTAGGAGTATTATTTTCGTTTCTTATATGGATGATGAAAGATATAAGTTTCTTATTAATAATAAGAAGTTTTATATTTATTTAATGATATGCTTTATTGTATTGCATATGTCATTGAATGATCTTCATATCCTTAATGATGAGAAACAAAATAATATTGAAGATATCTAAAATGTAAATGGGAGTCTAAACCGAATAATATGAACAACGCGTTCATATGGCATTGTCGGTTTGGTCAGATAAATAAGAAACATACATCTAAACTCCATTAACATGGACTTTTAGACTCATATGACTCTGAATCATTTGAGGAATGTGGATCTTGTTTAGTGGGATTATTGACCAAACTACCCTACACTAAGAGTAGTGGGAGGGCTAGTGACTTATTGGTCATGATACATGAGATGTATATGGACTATTAAGCAGCATTGCTAGGGGAGGATTTTGGTGTTTCATCACATTCACCAATGACTCATCTAGATGTGACTATGTCTATCTAATGAAGTCCAAGGTGAATCGTTTGAGATGTTTCGAACATTTCAAGATGAAGTACAAAATAACTTGGCAAAACTATTAAGTACTTCGATTAGATCGAGGTGGTGAATATTTGAGCCAAGAGTTTGACAATCATCTCAAAACTATGAAATCGTTTCAGAGTTGACTCCATCCGGAACACCACATTGTATGGTATGTATGATAGGAGGAATTGAACCTTGTAGTACATGGTTCATTCGATGATGTGTCAAGTTGACTTTCCTTTTTCCCTTTTGAGGATATGCATTAGAAATGATGCAGTTACACTGAATCGAGTCCCTACTAAATAGGTTCCTAAGGTCTCACATGAGATGTGGTATGAAAGAAAACTTAGTTTGTCTTTCATGAAGATTTGGGTTTGTAAATCTTAAAAGGAGAGACTTGTCTCTGATAAGTTAGCACCAAATCTGATAAGGTTATTTTCGGAAATTAATCTTACAACCGCAAAGAGAACAAAACGTTTGTTGCTCTATATGATTTGTTTCTTGAGAAATAGTTTCTCAATAAAGAATCTAGTGGGAGTAAAATTAATCTTGAAGAAGTTCAAGAACCCGAAAATAATATGGAACCAAGAGTAGAGATGGAACCAAGTTCACAAGGAGTTGTGGAACCGGTTCAAGATGAATAAGTCCATCGTAGATCGGATAGGTTACAATTCGAACTCAAGAAATATTGATTTCTCGTTACAGAAAGTGATGAAGTGGAAGTCATTGAGAATGACGATCCTACTTGCTATCAAGAAATGATGTCCTCTCCTGATTCGGAAAAATGGCAAGTGGCCATGAAGTCCAAGTTACAATCCATGGCTGATAATCAAGTTTGAAACTTGATTGATCCACCCGAAAGTGTAAAAACCATAAGGTGCAAGAAGGTCTTCAAGACTGACATGGATGGGAAGGTGTATGCTTTCATGACTGAGGATTGTAAGAAAGGGATTTGGGCAAATTCATAGTATCGACTATGTTAAAACCTTTTCGCCAATTACAATGCCAAAGTCTATTAGAATTTCAATTGTCATAATCGCATATTGTGACTGTGTGATATGACAAATGGATGTCAAATGGCTTTCTTTAAATGGAAAGATGATTAAGGATGTGTATAGTACACAACCCGAAGTTTTATCGATCCGAGAAATTCTAATAAAGTATGCATGTTGCAAAGATCCATGAGATGGGTTGAAGCAAGCTTCGATGAATTGGAATCTTTGTTTTGATGAATTAGTCAAAAAGTTTGAGTTCATCAAGTATGAATATGAATCTTGTGTATGCATGAAATTCAGTGGGAGCGTAGTATTATCTCTATTGTCTTATTACAATAATATCTTACTCATTGGAAAAATGAAGTTTCGACACTTAAGACTGTCAAGTCTTGGTCAAGGAAAGGTTTTTCAATGAAAGATATGGGTGAAGTCGCTTATATCCTTGGTATCAAGATCTATATAGATAGATCTAAAAGGATAAATTGGTTTGAGTCAAAATACTCACATTGACAAGGTTCTTAGAAAAGTCTAAGAAAAGCAACTTGTCAATGGGTCATGGTGTTTCTCTTAGCAATACTCATTGTCTTATGACAACTGATGAGCAAAAGGGAATGAATGAAGTTCTATATGCATCGGCATTTGGATCTGTCATGTATGCCATGATTTGTACTAGACCCGACGTCTCGTATGCTCTAAGCATGACGAGTCGATACCAATCTGATCCTGTTGAGAACCATTGGATGGCAGTCAAGATGATCCTTAAGTACTTAAGAAGAACTAAGGATACGTTCTTGGTATTTGAATGATTGGAAGATAATCTTGTTGTAAGGGTTACATAGATGCTAGCTTCCAAACTGACAAAGTCAATTTAAAATCACAATTAGAATTTGTGTTTATGCTTATTAAAGGTGCAGTTTTTGATTGGAAGAATTTCAAGCAGAAAATTGTAGCCGATTCTACTACTAAGGCCGAATTTTAGCAACATATGATGTGGCTAAAAGAGGCAGTTTGGATCAAAAGTTCATTATTATTTTTGAAAATGTTCCAAGTATCACTAATCGGTGAAACTTTTGTTGTGACAATTGTGGTGCCATTTGTGCAAACAATGGAACCAAGATCACAACAGCGATCCAAACACTCACTTAGACGTTTTTTGAGAAATTCATAAAGAATGAGAAGACGTTAAGATATGCAAAGTATCAACCGATGATGACATTAGGGATTCACTTACAAAGACCCTCGCACAGGCAGAAGCATGATGGTCATGTTAGGTCCATGAGTATTTGATACATAGATGGAGCCTAGTGCAAGTGGGAGACTGTTGGTGTAATGCCCTAGGCTTTAGTTATCTTTAACTTAAACCATTATGTATCATCTTTATCCTTGATTATAGAGAATGTTTATTATTTGATTATTATATATTTTGCATATTTATTGTAATAATCTCCGTCCCTAATTATTAAGTGAATAATTAGTATAAATTTTAATGGATAATCATATGATGATTATATGCATAGAGATGCACATTAAATTTATGGGTACTTGTTAGAGAACAAGTGACTGGACTTGACCCGTATGAGATTTATGTCATGGTCAAATGTCATAATTAAATCTCATATGGTCGCTTCATTTAGTCCCTAGACTTGAGATTATCATGACCTTACATATGATGAAAGTCATGTTTGATTTTAGTCAAACAATATCTTAACACGATATTTATAAAGGCTATCTTTGGCATGATCGGATTCATGATGGGAAGGATGATAAGTCAAGATGGAATTTGTCCCTCGAAAGAGAGATGTTTTGCTTGGGCCCCTCGATGAGTGATAATGATGAAAGTGTGTGGCCATACCCCAATACGATTGGATTATCATTATACTCAAGATCGAGAAAGCATTGAACAAATATAAGTTGACGTGGACCATGACTTGTGTTCAATATAACATCATGAGACAAAGGGAGAAATGGAAGTGTACCATTGGAAATGTGAACTCTTACGTTATATTAATTGGGTAGACATAATGGCTTGCTAGAGTCCGCTTATGTCTTATGAGGGTCGATGTGATCGGACTCATTGCCAACATAATATAACCCTATTGGGTCACACACAATAAGAATGAAATTGTTAAACCAAAGAAAGAATGATTGAGAGTTCCTGAACTGGCTTAATATATCGCGCGACAGAACTTGTCATATGGAGTCATGGGTCGTGCGACGGACCTTGCCATATGGCGTGCTGGGTCGTGCGACATATCAAGACCACATAGGCGGTTTCAAACTAGTTTCCTAATAAGATTAGGAAACGGATACTTATACTAAGGTAGTATAAATATGAGGTCTGTAATCAGCTAGCCGAATTTTCAAAAGGAAAAATCACATAAAGGTTTCTAAATATTCTTCTTAGGGTTTAAGGATCTAGCAATCCTTAAGAACCGTTCTTGGTTCATTCTTACGTGTGGATACTATTAGAGGGTCTTCGCTCGTACGACGATCAAGGCCTGGAGTTCAAATTGTCCAAAGCAATATAAAGATTCAAGTCTTGAAGATCAAAGTTTGTGATTCAAAATCACATTGACGAATTGTTCGATAGCTCAAGAACGGAAAGCAAATAAGGTTGGTAAATTCTATCTCATAGGAATTCAATTTAATTGTATAGAACGGATCCTAGGGCTCTTGGGTTTTGTGTTATTAGATGCTTAATTCCGCTGCGCATGGACCCATAAAACCCAACAAGAAGTACGCCAGAGAGGGGAGGAGAGAGCATATTTAGTGGTGTTGGGAAAGTTGTAGGAGAAGATAAAGTGGCAAGGTTGGCATATTTTGGGTTAGGTTTGACAATGTTGTTGCAGAGTCGAGTAACAATAGTACATATGGGAGGAGCTGGGGTGGTGGGGTAGGAGTATCATCTTGAGAGGAAGGTTGTGAGGTCAGTTGGGAGAGAAGTTGTAAAGCACGTTGTTGAACAGGCTGTGCAACAGCTGGTTGGGCAGGTGGTGTAACAACAGCTGTTTGGACAAGTTGTTGATCAAGTGGTGGAACATGTTGGTTAACAGTTGGTGGCTGAGAATTATGAGAGGGAGGAGTGGATAGGATGGGAGGGATACTGATGGAACACTATTCAGAGGGAGTAGTGGTGGAAGAGCAGGTTGATGTGGTGGTAAGAGAAGGATAAGGAAACTTTGTTTCAATGAATTTGACATGGCGAGAAGTGTAGACACGATTAGTTTTGGGATAAAGGAAATGGTAGGAACTTTGAGTAGGAGAGTAGCCCACAAAGATGCAGTTAAGGGCTTAATTTTGGGCCGAGTTTGTGGGGAGTGTAGGGACGGAGCAATGGAAAGCAATGACAACCAAAACTACGGAGTTTGGAGAGTGTTTAAAGAGACGAAGATATGGGGAGTCATTGTTGGGAGATACCTTCTTGTAGGAGTGTAAGAGTAAGCTTGAGGTATTCGCCACCGTTTTCATAAAAGAGTTGGATAATGGGTATTTTGAAATAATTTTCAAAAAGGGCCTTAAAGCGAAAGAAGGTGGCATATGAGTCGGATTTGTTTTTGAGGTGGATAAATCTATGTGTATTTGGTAAAGTGATCTACGAAGATGACATAGTATTTAAAGTGATCATAAGATGTAATTGGAGATGTCCATACATTGGATAAATTAATTCAAGAGGAGCATTAGAGAAAAGAGTAGATGTAGAAAAATGAAGTTTATGACTTTTATTGATATTGCAAGAATTACAATAGGAAAAGAAACTCGAAGAAATATCTAAGCTAAATTGTACGTTTAAAACATAAATAATAGGTAAAGTCGGATGTCCAAGTCGGTGATGCCAAGCTTGGGTGAAGGTGGAGAGAGCGGAGTGAGCTTGAGGTGGGGACGAATGCCAAAGGTAGAATCCACGATCAATGGTTTCGTGAAGAAGCTCATGGCCCGTCGAGATTGCCTTGATAAGAAGAGAAGAAGGAGTGAATTCAATGATAGGATGATTATCTTAGCGAAATTGAGAGTCAGAAAGAATATTACGAGAGATAAGAGGCACATGCAAGAAATTATTGAATATAAGTGAGGTATTATGAGTAAGAGAGAGAATGAACCTATGTTGGAAATAGGAAGACATGATCCATCTCCAATAAGAACGTCATCACTACCATTACACGGACTATGGAGAGCAAGGTTGGAAAGATCATTGGTGAGTGGCTCCAGCCAAGAAGAGGGTGGAAGGGTGTGTGAGGCGGTAGCCGTGTTGGCTTGAGAAGAAGAGCAATTGAGGTTGGGACGAATGGAGCGGGTGGTGGTGGGAGGGGGGGAACACAAACTTGGGTAATCCCTTCTAAATTGGCGACATTGAGAAATAACATCACCAACATAGCGACAATATTGACACTTACCTTTGAATGGAGCCGAGTTGGAGGTAGATTAGGATTGGAGGAGGCGGGGTTAGGTAAAGGAGAATAAGAGGATAGGGTGTGTTTGTTTGTATGAGAGGAGGAGTTGGGGCGGTGTTGGGCTATATGGGCCAAAGAGGGGATGGGACGGAGGTAGAGTTTTGTTTAAGGGAAAGTTCATAATTGATGAGTTTCTCATGGAGAGCTTTAAAGGTGATGGGTACGTCACGAGCACGAACGGTGTCAATGACGGGTTTATAGGTTTCATAATATAGACCTTTAAGAACTTTGGCTATAATATCTTCGAGGTCCATAGGTTTGCCCATGATGACAAGTTTATCGATTCACGTTTTAATGAAGTGCATATAGTTGGATACAGTGAGGTCGGATTTGGTGAGAGAGTAAAGATGGTCTTTGAATTGGAGGATGTAGCCTCGAGATGGGTTGTCATATGTGGTTTTGAGTATTATCAAAACTTCTACAGAGGAGGTGGCTTGGATAACTACCAGCAATGGTAGAATCTAGGGTTCCTTGGAGAGCATTAAGAATAAGTCGATCATGGAGATTCCAAGTGACTAAATTCGGGTTAGAGGTTTCCTTACCATTGATGGTGGTTGTAGAAAATATAGAATGATATCTTAAAAAGGATTTTTGAATACTTTAATATCCTTAATATATATATAATGTAGGGTACAAATTTATAATATGTATTAAATATTTTGTTGTAGGATGTGGCTCGTTTTATTCATGGCTGGACCTTTGTTCTGTTGAGGTGGGCGCCCACCTAGTGTGAGGCGGGCGCATGGGAGGTAGAAGGTGGAGCTGTGGCTCGTGGGTTTGAGGCGGCCGCATGGATCTTCATGGGGCGGGCGCATGGAAGACCGAAGGGGCAGCTTGGCATGGCACCTCGCCAGGTGGGCGCCTGGTCTGGCCGAGGAGGGCGCTTCAGTGGCCGAGGCTGTGGCCGAGAATGGTTCGACGCCAGGCGGGCGCCTAGCTTAGTGTGAGGCGCACACCTCAATGCCAGATGGGGGGTTTCTGAATTTGGGCTTCTGCGTTATTTTTATTCTTAGTTGGGCTAGGGCTTGAGTAGTATATATATTACTTTGTAACCCTATGTAAACTTGGAGAGATTATTGCACATAATAATACAGAAACGGAGATTCAAAACCCCAATCGATTCTTCCATCTATTTTCTCTTTTGATTGCTTGTGTGTTCTTTGGTTTTGTCAATTGGCTTCCGCTGCGATTGCACAACAACTGGTATCAGAGCACGGCTGCGATGTCTGGGGGGAATTCTATCACCGTGAAGTCCGATGTTCAGAAGTTTGATGGGCATGGAAACTTTGCGTTATGGCAAAGGAGGGTGAAGGATTTTCTGATTCAAGCAGGCTTGGGAAAGGTTCTTCGATATCCTGATAAACCTGATGATATCGAAGATGGTCCATGGAAGGAGTTGCAAGAGCGGGCTATATCTTCTATACGGCAGTGCCTTGGGGATGAGGTGGTGTATCACGTGATCGATGAGGAATCACCGACGAAGGTTTGGGAGATTTTGGAGGCTAGGTATTTGTCGAAATCCATCTCGAACAAATTGCATCTTAAGCAACGGCTGTATGGGCTTAAGATGGCAGAGGGTTCTGACCTAGAATCTCATATACACACGTTTAATCAAATTCTCAACGATTTGGTTAGGGTGGAGGTAAAGTTCGAGGATGAGGACAAGGCGTTGATGCTGTTGAATTCGTTGCCCAATTCTTCAACATACAAAAACCTTGTTACTACGTTGACGTGGGGAAAGGAGACTGTGGAATGGCAACTGGTCACAGAAGCTCTTCTAGCTTTTCATAAACTGAAGAAGTCCGTTGATGAACCTGCGGAAGAGGGGTTATTTGTGATGGAAAATCAGGAACGTGGAAGATCCCAGTGCCGGGATAACTCGCAGAGGCAGAATTCTCGTTCTCAGTCAAGGAAGAAGTATAATGGGAATTGTTTCAAGTGTGGGCAGAAGGGGCATAAGAGGCAGAATTGTCCGGAGAAGGGGAACGGTAAAGGCAAGGAAGGATCTTCAAAGTCAGTCAATGTGGTTGAAGATTGCTCAGAGGATGTAGATGGAGATATGCTCACGACTTCATCAGCTGTGGAGCACCCGACAGATGGCTGGATTCTGGATTCAGCATGTTCGTTTCATGTGACGGCGAATCGTGATTGGTTCGATACCTACAGGTCAGTTAATTATGGTATAGTTACTATGGGTATTGGTGCTACTTGTAAAATTGCTGGCATAGGAACTATAAGAATTAAGATGTATGATGGTGTAGTTAGAACGTTATGTGATGTTAGACATGTTCCAGAGGTTTCTAAAAATCTGATTTCATTGGGTACCTTGGATGCTAATGGTATGAACTATAAAGCACAAGGTGGAGTATTGAAAGTGGTAAAGGGTGCTATGGTTGTGATGAAGGGTGAGAAGGGCTCCAAGAACATTTACAGGTTGCTAGGGAGCACGGTTGTAGGTGGAGTCACATCCGTTGAGTCTGAGGTTGATACTGATTCCCTTCTATGGCATATGAGGCTTGGTCACATGGGTGAAAGGGGAATGCGGGAACTTCATAAACGTCAGTTGTTGAAGGGTGTGAAGACTTATAAACTGGAGTTTTGCAAGTATTGTGTTCTTGGAAAGCAGAACAAGGTGCAATTCAAGACGGGTAAGCATACAACAAAGGGCATTCTCGATTATGTTCATTCAAATATGTGGGGGCCGGTTAGAACAGAATCTAGAGGAGGACATTATTACTTCGTGACTTTTATTGATGATTTTTCGAAGAAGGTTTGGGTTTACTTCATGAGGCATAAGTCAGAGACTTTTGAGAAGTTCAAGGTGTGGAAAGCTGAAGTGGAAAACCAAACGGGGTGGAAAATCAAGTGTTTGAGGAGTGATAATGGGACAGAGTACACAGATGGCGAGTTCAAGAAGTTCTGTCGAGAGCATGGGATCAAGAGGCACTACACGGTACGCAAGACACCACAGCAAAATGGTGTGGCTGAGTGGATGAACAAAACTATTGCGGAAAGGTCTAGGTGTCTACGATTAAATGTGGGGTTGGCGAAGAACTTTTGGGCTGATGCGGTGAGTACGACATGTTTCTTGATTAACAGATCACCTAGAGTCTCTTTCGATAACAGGTTTGCGGAGGAGGTATGGACGGGTAATGAGGTAGACTTCACCGATATCCGGGTGTTTGGGTGTCCATCCTATGTGCATATTCCTGGTGAAGAGCGGTCGAAGCTTGACCCAAAGTCAAAACAGTGTGTCTTTCTCGGGTATGAAACATGTGTGAAAGGATACAAGCTTTGGGATCCCAAGTCAAGCAAGGTGGTGATTAGTAGGGATGTAGTCTTTGATGAAAAGGCTATGTTGAAGTGTACTCATGATGATAAGGAGAAGGTGCCAGAAACCAAGGAGGGCGAGAAGCAGGTTATTGAGGTGGAGCTACGTGAGGATAATACTGATGCGAATCTCACTCTTCCGGAGTCAGAGGCAACTACACAAGAAGTGGCTAGTAATTCAGTTGGGAGACCTAAGAGTGTAATCAAGCCACCGGTCAGATATGGGTTTGAAGACATGGCTTCATATGTTCTTGTTCTTAGTAGTGGAGACCCGAGTACTTTTAAGGAGGCTATAAACAGTCCGAAAAAGGACAAGTGGGTAACTGCTATGGCGGAGGAGATGGATTCATTGTACAAGAATGATACATGGGATTTGGTAGAGCTTCCTAAAGGGAAGCGTGCTATTGGTTGCAAGTAGGGTTTTCAAGCGCAAGGAGGCAGTATCAGAAAAAGTTCAAGGCTCGTTTGGTAGCAAAGGGATATTCGCAGCGAGAGGGGGTGGATTATAATGAGATTTTCGCCTGTTGTGAGACATACTTCCATTCGGATTGTGTTGGGTCTTGTAGCGCACTATGATTTGGTGTTGGAGCAGATGGATGTGAAAACTGCGTTTCTACATGGTGAGTTGGATGAGCAGATTTTCATGGAGCAACCACATGGGTTCACGGAGCCCGGGCAGGAGCATTTGGTTTGTAGATTGAAGAAGTCACTTTATGGGCTGAAGCAGTCTCCGAGGCAGTGGTATACGAGGTTTGACTCCTACATGGTACGTATTGGCTACAAGCGTTGTGAGTATGATTGCTGCGTGTATGTGAAGAGCCTTGATGATGGTTCTTTTATTTTTCTGTTACTGTATGTGGATGATATGCTTATCGCGGGTAGGAGTAAGAACGAGGTCAATCAGTTGAAGGCCTTGTTGAGTACAGAGTTTGACATGAAGGACTTGGGGGAAGCCAAGAAGATTCTTGAGATGGAGATTCACCGAGACAGAAAATCTAGGAGATTGTGGCTGTCTCAAGCCGGCTATGTGGAGAAGGTGTTGGAGAGGTTCAATATGCGGGATGCAAAACCTGTGAAGACACCATTGGCGAGTCATTTTAATTTATCTGCCTCAGATTCCCCGAGTTCGACTGAAGATATTCAGAGTATGTCAAAGGTTCCCTATGCAAGCGCAGTGGGATGTCTCATGTATGCTATGGTTTGCACGAGGCCAGATTTGGCGCAAGCTATTAGTGTGGTTAGCAAGTATATGGCGAATCCGGGCAAACAGCATTGGGAAGCAGTCAAGTGGATTCTCAGATATTTGAAGGGCACTATGAATTATGGCATCATGTTTGGAGGTAAGAGTGAGGAGCTTTCTGTTGTGGGATATGTTGATTCAGATTATGCGGGTGACTTGGATCGGAGGAGGTCAACTACGGGTTATGCGTTTACTCTTGGTGGTGGACCCATATGTTGGAGATCTATGATCCAGTCGATTATTGCATTGTCTACAACGGAAGCGGAGTACATGGCAGCGGTTGAAGCTGCAAAGGAAGCCTTATGGCTTCGGGGTTTGGTCAACGAGTTGGGCATTCAGCAAGGTGGAGTGAAGTTGCTTTGTGACAGTCAAAGCGCAATTTTCTTGGCAAAGAATCACATTTATCATCAACGGACGAAGCATATTGATGTTCGGTTTCACAAGATTCGAGAGTTGATTGATATGGGTGAGATTGTGCTAGAGAAGGTTCACACTACGGAGAATGCTGCGGATATGTTGACGAAGCCGGTTACTACTGACAAGTTCAAGCATTGTTTGGACTTGTTGCACATCTCTAGCTGTTAGAGATGGGGAAGTTCGAGCTGGTTCCTTGTATCTTCTGTTGGTTTGGGTAAACACTCGCCAAGGTGGAGATTGTAGGATGTGGCTCGTTTTATTCATGGCTGGACCTTTGTTCTGTTGAGGCGGGCGCCCCACCTAGTGTGAGGCGGGCGCATGGGAGGCAGAAGGTGGAGCTGTGGCTCGTGGGTTTGAGGCGGCCGCATGGATCTTCATGGGGCGGGCGCATCGAAGACCGAAGGGGCAGCTTGGCATGGCACCTCGCCAGGCGGGCGCCTGGTCTGGCCGAGGCGGGCGCTTCAGTGGCCGAGGCTGTGGCCGAGGATGGTTCGACGCCAGGCGGGCACCTGGCTTAGTGTGAGGCGCACGCCTCAATGCCAGACGGGGGGTTTCTGAATTTGGGCTTCTGCGTTATTTTTATTCTTAGTTGGGCTAGGGCTTGAGTAGTATATATATTACTTTGTAACCCTATGTAAACTTGGAGAGATTATTGCACATAATAATACAGAAACGGAGATTCAAAACCCCAATCGATTCTTCCATCTATTTTCTCTTTTGATTGCTTGTGTGTTCTTTGGTTTTGTCAATTGGCTTCCGCTGCGATTGCACAACATATGTCAATTGTTTTATTCCATAAATTAAAGAACACCAATCATGGGAATCGACAGAGCATTGGGGAAGAGAGATGGGAAACGGACAGGGACGAAGGCAAAGTTGGTTTTGGGTTCTCTCTCTATCTAAAATGAAGAGTATCAATTGATGTATACAACAGTACAGTGACGTATCTAGGATTTAGAGTGAGGGTGTGAAAAAAAAAATAGGGTGTAAACTATAATTTTCGAAAGAAGAGGGATGCAAAGTGTAAATATGTGAAAGTTGGATACAACTCTTATCTAGGGATGGCAATTTAACCGAACCCGATCCGTTTCGAAGGTGATCCGATCCGAAAAATTCGGATTTGGCAGAAATTTTCCCGATCCGATCGGATTTCGGATCGGGTTCGGTATTTGGTCTGATCCGATCCGAACCCGACCCGATCCGATCCGAAATTAATTTGACCCGAGACCCGATCCGATCCGACCCGATTCGTTTTTATTAGGGTTTTGATTTTCAATAATACCCCTTCATGTTTGTTACATTTACACATTTACTCTTTGATATATAAACAAAAATGTCAAAAATTTAGGTTTTCTTACTTATTTCCGATTCCAACAAAGCGGCGGTCTCTTCTATCTCTCTATCCCGTTCCATCTTCTCTCTCTCTCTCTCTCCACCGTCGTTGAACGCTACCAAGACCAACCTCGCCGCCGCTCATCAGAGAACTCTCAAGCTCCTCCGATCGACGAACTCTAAGGTACTTTCTCTTAATTTTTCCATTTAAAACTTTTAATTTCGTTTTATAATCCTCAATTTCATTCTTAAACCATTCTTGGATTTCTTCCTTTTCTACAATCGAGTCTTGATAACGGAAAATCCTAAATCCTTTTCTCATTTCATCAGCCGGCTTGAAGCTTTAAAATTGGTCACATGAATGAATTTTGATATGGATACTTGCTTCTTTTTTTCCATGAAGCGAGAGGAGAAGGAGTCGAATAAATGAGAAGTTGAAAGCATTGCACCTTGATTCCAAATTCCAACAAGGTTGTGCGAAGATTCATGAACATTTCTCCTTGTATGTTGCTTTTTATTTCTACAAAAAGAATAGAAGTAAAAAGAAAGAAGCTTTACTCGGTTATTTACTTTTCTCTCACGGAAATTTGAGCTTGATTTATTGAGTGAATGCTTTGGTTCTTATCATAGGCGACCATAAGGCATCTATCTTTGGATGAGGCTATTGAATACTTGAAGCGGCTTCAACTTCAAGTTCGTACGTGCGCTCTATTCCAATCGCTACAGAAATTTCTAATGCTATGGAAATGGTGATTGCCGTATATATTTGCATACATCGCGTTCTATCATTTCTTCCTTGAGCCTTGTGATTGTTGAGGTTCTTTTGCTTGATCCATAACACATTTAGCGGCTTGTAATTCATTTCTTTCTATTTTAAGATTTAACTATGATAAGGTAACTAAGGTACAATTTAATTTACTTGCATAAATTTTGTCTACATGGTTATAAATATATTAAGGAAGTTGGGGGCTTATTCCTTTATTGGATGTTATATTTTTCTATTTCATATTATTTGAGTACGATGTTTGGTTTCTTGTCTAATGCTTTGTTAGTGGTAGCTAATTTACTTATGCAAAGTCTCTGTTTCACATTTTATTTGGAATGGACTATACCGGAAGGGATTTGGGAGCAAAGTCTCTTGAATCTACTATCTCGAAAGCCAAGATAGTAATTGACATTCTATATCAATCGACGTTTGGTAACTCATTATCCCTAGATGATATCTCGGTGGAAGAATTGTTAGCACCCCGTCGGAGTAGATTAGCTCTAATACCTTGGAAGCATTGATGTGCACTCAAAATTGGCTTCGAAATGAACACAAGACTATTTGAATTTGCTATATTTTCATATTTTGCAACTTGTTAATATTATTTACTAACTTGAACTCTTTTTCTATGAAGAACTTTCTTTGATGGTTGAGGATGAGCGGAACTTGGCAACTTGCAATGATGATGTTGAGAATGATTGAGTAGGTATAACGTACTTTAAAAGTTAAATTTTTATTAGCATTTATTTGGATTGTTTTATTACCATTTACTGTTTGAAAGTATTTTGCTAACTAACACTTTAAATAATGGTTGGTGCTTTAAAAACTTACAGTTTGGAGAGAATTGCTGGAAAGAAGTGTTGCTTACTTTTCTCTTCTAATCGCGATCAAGTGCTTTCATTGGTCAGACTACCTGTTTCTTCCTATTTCTTTTACTATATGTGATGTGTTGATCTTTCAATGCAAAGGGAGGTTATAGAATGGTGGGTGCTTATGGTGCAGTATATTACTATTTAATGCATTGCTGGAAAGAAGTGTTGGCTGGAAAGAATTGACTTGGAAAGAATTGGCTTGGAAAGAGTGTTATTTGCATTGTTTTATTACCATTTATTTGGAGTTGGAGTGGTTTGTATTAAATATTTCTTAGTTTTGGAATTTGTTTTGTGGTTTGTATTAAACATTTCTTAGTTTTGGAATTTGTTGTATGGTTTGTTTTAAATCAGGTGCTGATTTTGTAATTACAGTTTGGTTTATTGTCTTTTTTTTTTTTTTAATGTCTCGGATCGGATCAGATCGGGGTTCGGATCGGGGCTTTTTAAATGTCTCGGATCGGATCGGGGTTCGGATCGGGGCTCGGTACAAGTAGTTTCGGATCGGATCGGATTCGGATCGAGGCATATTGTGTTCGGATCGGATTCGGATCAGGCCTGATCCGATCCGAACCCGATCCGTTGCCATCCCTACTCTTATCTAACTTTCACATATTTACACTTTGCATCCCTCTTCTTTCGAAAATTACAGTTTGCACCCTATATTTTTTATTTTTTTTAATAAATACTTGATAATTTTTTTTCAAAATGTCAGGTGCGTCATTTACACTTCTTGGCACTATACTGAATCCGCCCCTGCAACAGTACACGTAGAAAGATAGGATGGAGTGTTAATTGTTTGGTAATAGCACACGGGGTGTAATGTAAACTGTAAAGAGTGGGTGTCCCTGTCCATCCTCGGTAACAAGATTTTTGTTTGCGACAATTGTGCGAGCTTTATGAATATGGAAAATGATGTTTTTGTTAATTTCTCTTTCTATTAATCATTTCATAACATATATACATACTCATAAATTAATTATTTATGCCTCAGTCATACATAATTGACTTTCTATCTCCAAAATAACCTCATGATTTTGCCATAGGATCAGGAAGACAATTCAACCTTTATAATTTTTTAGTTTTTTAAATGTCACAAGCAAAAAGACAAGAAGAAGGATGATTCACAAAGTAAAGTGTGAGAATTGTCTTTACTACTAAATCACTATTTTGAGGACAATTATAGGATAACCTTTATACATGTAGTATCTCCGTCTCAAAATGATATTCTTACTCTTTTTTTTAAGTCAATACTGATGATGCTGAAATTATTCGGGTCCGGCTCCCGCACGGGCCCCGACATCTCGCATTGTCGGGAGGTGTCTCACTGCATTTTGTTTGTAGAGTCGTCACGCCGTTTTGATTTAGTCCAAAACATTGAAAAAAGGCTTAGTTTAAAAACTGTTGTTGTGTGATGAGATTTTTGAGTTCGGATGTCAGGTTACTCCTCGAAAAGAGAATAGTAGAGCTCACCCGAGTCGCCTCGTAAAAACGAGTTTTTCGGTACCCCTCTTTCTTTAAAAGTTGTGTGTGCGTGTGTGTATGTGCTTTTAAAAATGCATGCTGTATATGATGGCTCGGGATGCCTCGGGATGGGCTGGAATGCCTCGGGATGGACCGGCAAGGCTTCGGAATGGACCGGCAGGACTTCAGGATGCCTCGGGAGTGCCTCGGGGCAGCTCGGGAGCGTCTCAGGAGCGCTCAGCAGGACTTCGAAGTACCACGAGGGGCCTCGAAATGTCCCAGAGGGAACCAAAAGAGACCGGGATTGCCCCGAAGGGTCTTAGAGGGGTGCCTGAAGGCTAGGGGGAGAGAGGAGAAGAGGGAGGTGTGTGAAAAATGATAGGAGGAGCCCTCTATTTATAGGGTCCAGATTCTGGCAAAGTGTGTCGCACTACACAAGCTGCCATTACCATTTTTTTGATTTTCCTGAATTTAGGGAAATATTGTGGACTTTAAGAGAATTTTATAATTATGATGTCTGGAAACAAAGTGGTCCGATCGGACCAGTCTTGCTTTTCCATATTTTCCAAAATTTCTAAAAAGTTCTTTTGTACTTTTTTATCCCAGAAAGGCCCCCCTTGTTTGGTTGATGTTTTTTGGGGTTTTTTAAGGCTACGGGTGTTCGAGATCACATTTGTGTGAGTCTGCGGTGCTTCCCGTGTGTCGGATGAGGAGTGATCCAGATTGGGGTACTTACAAAAACCCCTCGACGACGTCACTTACGGAGGAAGTAGGGCCGTTGATAAGATAAGGGTACTGATCTGGATCGCGTGCTGGGAGAGGATGTGACCGTGTAGGTCGGTTCGTGAGGACGTGGCAGTGTCCTATTGTGATGTGACCACTAAGGTCGGCTGTGAGGACATGGTGATGTCCTACCGTGTGACCGTTTAGGTCGGTTGGTTGAACCCTTTGATAGGATTCCTACGTATCCCTAGCGGGAATCAAGCCTGATCGTAGTTCGCGTGTGGGGGGAGTGCGTTGTCGTGTTTTGAGGACGTGTTATGTCTTCTAACTGAGACTCTGTGTGTGGACGTGTCAGTGTCCTGTGGGTGATGTGACCGCTAAGGTCGACTGTGAGGACGTGGTGGTGTCCTAAGGTGATCGTTTAGGTCGGTTAGCTGGACCCTTTGATAGGATTCCTACGTATCCCAAGTGGGAATCAAGCCTGATCGTAGTTCAGAAGTCGTGTAATCGTGAGTGTATGCGGGCGTGGTGGTGCCCTGAGGTTATGTGACCGCTAAGGTCGACTGTGAGGACGTGGTGGTGTCCTAAGGTGATGTGGTAAGCGGACGTGTCCGTGTCCTAAGATGAAATGGAGAGTGGACGTGTCGGTGTCCGTGAAGTGAAATGGTGAGTGGACGTGTCGGTGTCCGTGAAGTGAAATGGTGAGTGGACGTGTCGGTGTCCGTGAAGTGAAATGGTGAGTGGACGTGTCGGTGTCCGTGAAGTGAAATGGGGAGTGGACGTGTCGGTGTCCGTGAAGTGAAGTGAAAGGGTGAGCGGACGTGTCGGTGTCCATGAAGTGAAATGGTGAGCGGACGTGTCGGTGTCCATGAAGTGAAATGGTGAGCGGACGTGTCGGTGTCCATGAAGTGAAATGGTGAGTGGACGTGTCGGTGTCCATGAAGTGAAATGTTTTGTGACATTTATGCGGTCTTTCGGACCGAGTAATTTAAAGCCTTCCAGGCTACGAATAATGATTTGGGAAATTTATGCGGTCTTCCGGATCGAGTAATTTAAAGTCTTTCGGGCTACGGATGATGATTTGGGAGGTTTATACGGTCTTCCGGACTGGGTAATTTAAAGCCTTTCGGGCTACGGAAAATGCCGGTGATGGTGAAATTGTGAGTGTGGAGGCATTTACGCCTTGGGATTCGTGTTTGAAGGCATTTTGTGTGCTTTGTGTTTATTTTGCCGTTTAGTGGGCGAGGTTCGGGCTTACGATGACGGCCGATGTTTGTTTTTACTGTTTTGTGGGCAAGGTTCGGGCTTACAATGACGGTCGGTGTTTGTTTTACCGTTTTGTGGGCAAGGTTCGGGCTTACAATGACGGCCGGTGTTTGTTTTGTTGGGAATCCTTCCGAGTTTGCTTGAATTGCTACCATGACGGAAAGAATCAGACGAGGTCGTCGCCAAAAGGGCCAAGAGGCCATGGAGAGGAGATTGGAGCTCCAAAGGAATTGTTCTTCCTTTGTGCCTTCAACAAGGAATCCGGATGTGTTGTATCCGGATTTGGAGGTACACAACTTGCGGGGGAGGACCGTAAGGGAGGTAAGAAATCAATTGTTGCTTTGATTTTGAAATGTTGTATGCTAGAACTAGGTTTTAGTTTTCGCAATTTGGGGCTTTTGTTGTTGCCATGATCAATTTGTGAAATTGATGTTGATTTATTGAAATTGAATGTGTAAGAATTGTGGATATGTGATTTTTGTGCAAGAATGTGGAGATTAGCTCTTATTTATAAAAATAAAGTGTCTCTCTTTGAAATGTATACTTCGGTGATTTGTACCTTATGCTACTTCCGTATGTACATTGTGAAAAAATTTTCGTGTACGGACGGACTTTGTGTGAAAAGTGTGACCTGTGCCGTGTTTTTGTGACGGACTCTGTGTGGGGAAATTTATGTGCAATGTGTACCGTGTTTTTGTAAACGGTCTTTTGTTTTAAAA
Organism: Adenophora triphylla var. japonica; assembly: GCA_022495995.1. NCBI lineage: Eukaryota > Viridiplantae > Streptophyta > Magnoliopsida > Asterales > Campanulaceae > Adenophora > Adenophora triphylla. The sequence goes on from JAFEMH010003784.1 coordinate 96,072, forward strand.
CGTGACGTGGGTACCGTGATGTTGTGAACGGTATTCGTGGAGAATGTGTCATGTAGGGACGGATCCCTCTTTTGAGAAAATTGTGTAGTGCGTGCCGTGTTTTCGTGACGGGATGTTTGAAAAAATTGTCGTGTAGAGACGGTCTTTATTTGAAAAGTGTAACGTTGTGAATGTGGGCCCAAATCGCGGATGTGAACCGTGTTTTTTATAGGGTCGCCGCTTCACCTCAGTTTGAAGACATCCAGTTTATGGAAAAACGGAGTCGCCATGCCATTTTGATTTCCTCAAAACTTTGAAAAAAAGGAATAGGGTCCGGAGGTTAAGTTACTCCTTGGGAAGAACGTTTGGCGTTCACCCAAGAAGCCTTGCCAAAGGCAAGTCTCCATAGATCCAATTTTTGTGCTTGTTTTGTGTGTTCGTGTGTGAGATGTGATCTGAAAAGGGGATGGAATGTGCCAAGTTATCTTCCGGACGTATAAACCATTTGAGTTGGTTATCGTTCGGTATTCCTTGGATTTGATGTATTCGGGATTTTGATCCCGTGCTCATCTTGGACTTATGATCATCATTAAGTGACCTTTTTCACCCTCCCGTTGAGATAATCAACCATATTAAGCTTGAGAGCCTTGGTGTGTTTTAAACCAACGTTCTTTGGGAAAAGGTCTTTATGTGATCGAGAGAGAGGGACACCTTTTTATAGTCCAAGAATGAGACTCTTTAGAAAGGAAGAGCCTTTTCCCATCAATCCTACATCTTGAGACGATTTGAGCTTAGTAAGGACATTTATGCTCGTCTCAAGTGATGATCGGAGATGTAGGGGCCAAGGTTCGTCCGCTTCTTAAGGGACTTCGACAATGGCATCTTTAGTGGAGGAAACGATGTAAAGATAAGACCTTTACACCAATCCACCCCACAGGATGCTTCAAGTACCAAAGGGACTAAGGGGAGGGGGTATAAAGATTGGACTTTATACTCATCCTATGTCTTTCCTACCTTAAGAAGGTCACTAGACAATCCTTGGAGAGTGATCCAACCTAAAGGGACATGGGGGATGACTTTGAAAAGTAAAGATTGCATTTTTATGAATATAAGTGTAATGAACACTACGAAAACTAAGGCTATGAATGTAAAGGGAAGACCTTTGAGGCTTTTCTATGTCCTTTAAGAACCTTATGAGGTGGACAATCCTTGGAAGCAAGGTCAAGCGAAGGGGATAACATTATAATAGTAAAGATGACATTTTTATGTAGTAAAAATGAGCTATTTCACATCATCATGTGATGAATCCTTCCTAGAACAAGCCACTTGTGGACCCTTTTTCATCCTTGGGATGGATTCTCCATGAATCATTTGTGTTAGGGAAAAGGGGGGAAATGATATCTACATGATAAAGATAGGATTTTTATAACAATATATCACATTTAATGACAAGAAAAGGCAAAGCAAATAGCAAGTAAACAATATGACAATATAACAAGGATATTTCAAGGAGAAAGGAAGGAGAGATTACCAATGGTGATTTTCTCTATCTCCCTTGGGGGTTTTGCTAATGTGGGAAGAGTTTTGGATGGGTTTTTATGGAGGAGGGAGGTGATTTTGGGATGTTTTGTTCACTGGAATTTCGAGTTTTCAGTTTGGCAGAGTAACAGTGCCTGAAATTGTCTTGAAAAATGAATAGAGGAGGCCTCTATTTATAGGCTGATTCGTGCTTCCTAATGAAGCCGTGCGGCATTAACCTCTGACAAAAGAAGCCGTTCGGCGTTATTCGTCGATGACTCAGCCTGCTTCTAGATCCATGCAAGGTGACACCTAGAAACCCCTTTCCAGCGAGGGACTGCTTGGAATTTTAATTCCTAGCAAGTCTTTCCCCCCTTGAAAGGTTTGGAAAAGTTCCAGAATTGCCCCTGAACTTTAGAAAAGTTCGGGGAATTGCCGAGAAACTTAACCGGAAGGCATGAGCCAGATTTGGGTACTTACAGAAGCCCCTCGGCAACGTCGCTTGCAGGGCAAGAAGGGTTGTCGATAAAAAAGGATCCAATCTGGCGAACTGCCGAGACGGATTGGGTGACCAAGGAGGTTGAGTGGCTGAACCTTTGGAAGGCTACCTACGTATCCTAGAGGAATCAAGCCATGATCATAGTTCGGAATCCACTGGGGAAAGGATGTCATATGTGACAATTTGGCTGAACCTAAAGTAGGCTTCCTACGTATCCCAGAGGAATCAAGCCATGATCGTAGTTCGGAATCCACTGGGGAATGGCGAGGAGAAACTGGTCCCTTGCTAGGAAGATGGAAAGAAAGTGACCTAGGAGGTCAATTGGCTGATCCTACTGGGGATATGCGAGATGAAGGGAGTGACCAATGTGGTCGAATGGCAGGACCTTTATGAAAGGCTCATGCACCACTGAAGAGTGATGAATGAAAAGGGTGACCACTGCGGTCGGATGGCTGGACCTTTATGAAAGGCTCATGCACCACTGAAGAGTGATGAATGAAAAGGGTGACCACTGCGGTCGGATGGCTGGACCTTTATGAAAGGCTACCTACGTATCCCGGAGGAATCAAGCCTTGGTCGTAGTTCGAGTCTCACTAGATAGTTAGGAACAGGTCTAGGATCCTTGAGATTTTGATGATTAAAGGAGGAGTCACCTTATTTGATTTGAAAATTAATGGAGGTTGTCACCTTAAGAAACTAAAACTTACGTCGCTATCGAGGAGATAGAGGTAGCTAAAGTTGGAAAAAACCAAAGCGTACTTCGCTATCGAGGAGATAGAGGTAGCTAAGGTTGGAAAAACTAAAGCGTACTTCGCTATCGAGGAGATAGAGGTAGCTAAGGTTGGAAAAACCAAAGCGTACTTCGCTATCAAGAAGATAGAGGTAGCTAAAGTTTGAGAAACTAAAGCGTACTTCGCTATCGAGGAGATAGAGGTAGCTAAAGTCGGAAAAACTAAAGCGTACTTCTCTATCGAGGAGATAGAGGTAGCTAAAGTTGAGTTTTGACAATTCGGAGGTTGTCGCCTGACATTATTCCGTTATAACGGAAGTAACAGAGGCATTTTGAGAGAAAACATTATTCTATTTTATAGATAACGGAGATTCTTTGGGAAACAACGTTACTCCGTTGGGAGATAACGGGAATTATTTGCCTAATTGGAAAGTCCAGGGGCAAAAGTGTAAATTCAACCCAGAGCGAATGAAGCCGCCCGGCGTGAGATGGGGAAAAAGAAGCCGTACGGCTTTAAGCCTGATTTCACCAGTTTGATTTAAACAGCAGAAGAACAGGCAGTGGCGCCATTGCTGCTTCATTTTTGCCGAGGAGAGAGGAGAGAAAAGAGAGAGAAATCTCAAAATTCTTCAAATCCCTAGCTTCTACTTCTCGAGATGGATCAAGAGGGGAACATCTTGCCTAGACAAGCGCGTAGAAACTTGTCACAAGCCGCGAGGATGAGGCGGAGGGAATTCGTTCGGACCGAGCGAAAGTACGACTTCACTACACCTACTTTCGAGTTCTATCCCGGCAAGAGGGAGCACAAATCGATGAAACCTCAATCGATTGGGGTAATCAATCTTGATTTGCTTGATTTCGCCAATTTTGATCGATTTTTGATTGGTTTAGGGCTTGACCCGATTTTTTGGGAATTTTTGAATTTTTCTTGCAATTTTATTGACGCTTTTAGGAATTTGATAATTAACCTATGAGGCTATGGACATAAATAAATATGCATGTGCAATTTATTTGAGAAAAGTATGAGAATGACTCATTTTTGAAAACAGAGTAAGAAAAATAATGTCTAAAATGTGACGGAGTTCTTGCATGTGCTAGAACTAGGTCAATTTCTGATCATGAATGGGAAAACAAGATTTTGGACGATGAAAAGGATTCATGCATGCCATCTTGAAAAATTAAAGCTTATGTGCAAAGAATTTTGTGAAAATTGGAATTTTTGTGTTTGGGAGAGCAATGTGCTCGGGATGACGTGTTTCAAATGATGAAAGAACGTGTTCTAGATAAATGATGCTATAAATATCTTAGGAATACTTTTCTTTGGCAATATGTGCACTTTTTGTGAATATATGCATGCTTTTGAGATAAAAATGAAGGACTAACGGGCTTCTGCTGTGTTTTCCTATAGGAGAGCAAGTCGAGGGGACCCGCTGAGGTGGCGGTGAAGTTGTGGGATAGGTTGCCCAACTTCGAAAAGGATGGCATGAATCCTAAACAACTGGTGATAGCGACTGGGCTTCATTCCTTCATCGAGGCTATTGGTAGAGGCATTCATGTGACCTCTAAGAGCAAGGGGTTGGTCCAGGCCCTTTCAGAGTTTTGGTGGGACACCACTCACAGCTTTCATCTTAGCTGGGGAGAGATCACGGTGACTCCTGCCGATTTTACTGCCATTACCGGCTTGAGATTCACTTATAGGCCTGTGACCTGGTGGGATCACATTTCTGGGGCCGAGTTTAGAGCTTTGGTGGGTTTTGACCTCCGTCCGAAGGGGCTTGGGATGGAGATGAGGTTCGTTGAGGTGGAGGTTCTGAGATGCTTGGCGGAGTTTGCAGCCAACGAGGTGACTGCCCACCAGCTCGCGAGAGCTTTGTTGTGGTTGATGCTGTCTGTCACCATTTTTGCTAACTCTGGGACATTGGCGATGCTTTGCCTGTATGATTCTTTGGAGGACCTGGATGTGGTTGGGGAGGTCTCTTGGGGCGAGGATGGATTGACTGAGCTCTACTTTTCTCTAGACTTGTACAGCCGAAATAAGGCTGCTTCTATGGACTGTTTTTCTTTTGCTCTTGAGGTACTCTCACTCTCTTTTTTTTCTTTTACTTTTCTGTCTTGAGATTTTATGAGAGAAATGACCCTTATGTTTTGAACATGCAGGTCTGGTTCTGCAAGGTGATTGAGTTCTTTCCTTGGAACCAACAGAGTGATCCGGCTATCTTCCCGGCTATGGTGCGCTGGAGGGGAGAGGCTAGGGATAAGTTCACCGGGAAGACCCGGATCACCTTCGATTATAAGATGGTGAAGCCCGTCATCAACAGGGACGGTCATGAGGGGGTGGACTTCTATCCCTGGGGGAGGTATCCGGAGGCTTTGATGGGGGATGCCGTGGTGGTGACCAGGCAGATGAGGTGGCTGACAGGGTTAACCTGTGATATTATTTATCTAGGGGACCACTTCTCCAGGCAGCACGGTCACGTCCCTCCTTTGAGCGCTATTACCCCTCATGACCCTCCTCCGCTCATGCTGCAGCCCAGGCATTGGTCGGTGGATGAGATAGAGAGGTACCAGGCTGGATTGGCGGCTGAGGAGTATTTTGATTTTGCTACCCTGTATGCCACCTTTGTGGAGGCGCGTTTGAGGACGCCACAGAGGTTAGTGAAGATAGCCGCTGCTCAGGGGTATGGGGAGGCCGAGCTGACTGATCCACCTATGCCTCTAGCTCACCTTTCTTATGTGGTGAACGGGGTAACGAGGAGGCTAATGGTGCCTATTCCTGACACGAGGGAGGCCGAGTATACTCTGCCTGCTGACAGCACCGTAAGTATCTCTAGGTCCCTTCTCTTTTCGGCTTTCTTTATTTTCTGCGATTTTGAGTTTTTCTGGGATTTTTTGAGTTTTTCTTTTCTCGCAGGTTCCTGCTCGTACCTATGACGGCTTGGTACGACAGAACAAGGGCTGGAAGGAGGTGGCTCGGTCCCTTCTTAGGAAGCTAGCCTGTGCGTCATGGGCTGTGGGGAATGCGCAGGAGCCCGAGCGCAAGAGGAGGTACATTGGGAGCACGGCCTCTACATCCTCGGCCTCAGGGTACCACTCATCATCCACCAGTGCAGTGCCTCGAGGGCGAGGGCCTAACACGGACATTTTGGAGCAGCTGGCGGAGTATGAGCACGTGCCCGTCCACCTATCTGGTGTGAGTGATGCTGAAGATTTACTGAGGGATCTTGAGTTTTATGAGCTGAGTAGCGATGATGATGAATCGGAGGCTTAGGATTCCTTAGGGTTGAACTAGGAGAGGAAGAGAGAAACAATGAACAAAACTATGCACAATTTGTTATTTTATTATTTTATTTGGGTGCCAAGGAGGCAAAAACAATGTAATGATTTTTTATTTTTTTTCCTATTCATGCTTTATGACTTTACATATTACTTGAGCCTCGGGGCAGCTTTTTTGCTTGGAAATGTGGCAGAAATTGGGCCAGGATGTATATATGAAATGTGTTTGGAGGATGACTTTTATGCAGGCTTTGAGAAGGTGGGGTTGTATCCCTTGGGTGTGGACTGAACTGTTGTTATTGCTGAGATGTTGTCAGTGCTGCCAAAAGACATCATGTGGACCAGAATTCCCTCTTGGGCTGAGATCGGGTTTAAACCTCGAGTCTTGATTAATGTTCCTTTCTCAAGCTCTGGCATTTGAAGCTGATGCTGACAGGATTTTTAGAACCATAGACTAAAGCAGATGTCGAAGTGACCAAACCTCTCTTCTAGGGGTGTGAACATACCAAAAGTAGCGAGTTGGTCAAAGCGAGTAAGGCCCAGTCTTCAAGGATTTATTATTTTGACATGTCCTGTGGGCTAGGCCCAATCAATACATGGCCCAAGGCCCATCTCATGTACCAGTCGACTAAGTTCATCGTCCGACCTATTAGGTCCCGACCTAGCTTAGTCCGACCTGAAGATCCGAGTTCCAATACAGGTACGAACCATGCTCTACCCGCCAGTCAAGTCGACCATTTCACAAATGGCGACCTCGACCTAATCACCAAGTGTCGACCTAACAGATTGGACGCACATGAGTCAAACCTTTCCATAACTGGTTCCCTACAAATCGTGAGAGCCGTTACTGTATTAATGCGTTCACATTATTTGTAATCGTCCCTAAAATCTCGAGCTCATGTAGCACCACCAAAAATACAACAAATAACACATATAAATACATCATCACTACCAATCGGTGCAAAGGTAATCGCAATTTTGTTATTTGGATTCAACTGTTCATTTACAATATTTGCTCTCCGAAACATATACTTATTCTCACGCCCGAGGGCCTAAGCCGAAGACACATCCGGCTAGTCGTGAGTTCTTGTTTTCGTGTCAGGAGCCGTGTGATTAGTCCTGTCACGTGGAGGATTACCGATAAGCACAATTCCCGCAAAGATCGCTTGGTTCCATTGGAACCGTGCTTTAGCTTGACCTCGAAAATTTCATCAACCTACAACAATGGTAACCCCAGGCATGGGCATGTGACGTAAGCTTCGATGAACTCAATGAGGTGAATGCCAACACCAACGCGGATCTCAACACCAATGCCGAAACGCAAATCTGCCTCCTCCCCCACCAAATCGTCCTCAGGGTAGAGCAACACGCTCTACCAGTGTGGTTGATGGCAGGGGATTGCCAGATATAAGAAGGGGGAAAAGACACATGGAGGGACAAGGAGCTCCACCTCCCCCTAAGCGTCCAACCGCTCATGTGAATGTTGGAAATAGGCGTGTCCCTCATCCAACCCATCGAGCGTAAAGGAAATGTTATCGAGCGAGCCTGCATTCCGGCCGAGCTACCGGCTATGAGGAGGCCGAGAAGGCGGATATAAGATCGTAGAGGGTGGCTCCCTCTCAAGTCTCTAATAGGCAAGCAGCCAGAGTGCTAGGCCTAATGAGGTGTGGGACAAAATGGCAAAGACAGGATAGTTCAACGACCTCCAACTCTCATTCATGTGCCGAGTAATGACTTAAGGGCTAGCCTCACCAGGAATAGGGATCAGGAGGCTCAATCAGATTTGAGGACCCACTTAGAGGCCAATAGAAGTCGACGTGGTTCACCAGCTAGGACCCAAAGATCTCAATCTCATAGAGACAGGAATGGGCGCAGGTCGCCCATAAGAGAAGAAAGGCGCAGATCGCCACTTGGAGATAATAGGCGCAGGTCGCCATCCAGGGATGAGAGGCGCACGTCGCCCCAAAGGAATGACAGGCATAGGTCTCCAGTTCGATCAGAAAGGGCTCATTCTCACCGAGATAGGAGGAGTAGGCAGGTAACTCCCCCCAGGAGTGAAGGTCAAAGGTCGAATGTCGTTCCTCCTGCAGGAGATGACAGATCCGATGCTAGGGAATGGTTGTTGATGAAGAAGAGGTTTGAACAATGGGAGGAGGAGAAGAAAAAGGACATTGGAATGGTTGAACGAATCGACTTTGCTCTTCAACCTTTGTCCAAGGAACTGAGAGACAGTTGACCTCCTGCCGGATTTAGGTTGCCCCTTCTAGAGAAGTATTCAGGGTCAACTAACGCAAAAAGTCATATAGCACATCTGGAAGCCACAATGTGCTTTGTCGCAAATGAAGACGACAATATGTGTAAAGCTCTCATAAGCACACTCACTGGGGTAGCCCTAACCTGGTTCAATGGTTTGGCAGCTGGTAGCATCTCCACCTGGACGTGTTTCAGGACAAAGTTCCTAGATCGCTTCTCGACTGCTGGAGCTCGAAAGGTAACAGTTACTGATCTAAGTAACTTGGTGCAAGCTAAAAATGAAAGCTCAATGAGCTACTTCACCAAGTTCAAGGAGATGGTGGATAAGATCGAGGAAGATCTCACTGACAGGGAGGTGATCAATTGCTTCCGGAATGGTATTTCCTCGGCGGATATGGATTATGAGGCCGACGGTTCAGATAAATACTACTCGACAGGAGTTGTTCGAAAAAGTTTATAACGTTGCACTGGCCGAGGAGAGGAAGGAAAAGATAAATGGGAAAAGCCCCAAGGTGGAGGTTGATGATGATAAGAAGGACTCCAACAAGAATGGAGGAAACAATAAAAATGGCAAGAACAGGACTAGGGCGACAGAGAAGGTGCCCGAAGCTTTCACTCCCTTAACGGTGAGTCGAACTGAAATCAGCTTAATGCAAATGAAGCCGCGTCCCCCCACTCCGCCCCAATGAACCCAGGCAACAAGTTCAGACGGGACAACAACAAGTACTGTGATTATCACAAAGACACAGGTCATCTCACAGAGGATTGCTTGGGATTGAAGCGTATCATCCAGAGAATGGTCGACCAGGGAAGGCTCGATGCATATGTTAAAAGGCCTCAAGCTGGTGGGGGCGAGCAACCAGCAGGTGGACAGCAGGGACCAAGGCAACCTAGATTGAACTTGGGAGTAATCACAGAGCAAACCAGCAACACGGCCATCAAACATAAAATTTTTCAGCTCAACAAGGCCCCACATGTGCCTCCAAGGAGAGATGTCAGAGATGATGTGATCAGCTTTTACCCCCATGAGTTGGCAACCAATATGGCGGCCAGGGAGCAAGTTCTTGTCATCCCAGGTCTCATAGACGGATGTACGATGAGCAGACTCTTAGTTGACACGGGGGCGTGCAAGGATATTTTGTTCTACAAGACTTTCCAAGAGATGGGTCTTAATGACGAGCAGCTGGAAAGATATGATGGCAGGTTGGAGGGATTCACCAACCATCGAGTTGACGCCAAAGGAAAGATTGAGCTCGACGTCGACCTTGGCCAGCACCCCCACAGGGTAGTATCGAAGGTACAATTTATTGTGATAGATGTGAACAGTGATTACGGTGCTATACTTGGTATTCCAGGTCAGGTCGCGCTTGGAATGGTGGGATCAATCCCCCACCAACGAGTCAAGTTCCCTACACCTGCTGGAGTGGGTTGTGTACAAGGCACAGCTCGAGCCTACCTGGATCATGTTCTCAGAGAAAGAAAGAAAAGGGAGTTAGAAATTGAGACTGCAGATGGTTACTTAAAGCTGTCCCAGTCAGTCACCAAAACTACCCGACTGTCAACGATCACCAAAGTGGAAGAGTCGACCTATCGCTCAAATGACGAGGTCATGCTTGAGTCGACACGTCACTCTGAAACCATAGCGGTCGATCCAGATGTAGTTATGGTCGACCAAGTCCTCATAGGCAACCTATGCCTCCAGATCGACAATAACTTGGGGGCCATCACCAGCGAGGTTGCAGATAAAGTTTGGATGATATGATAGGCGAGGAAGCTCCACACACAGGGGCCGAGGAGAGACAAAGAGTTAGGGGAGATCATCATTGAGACTCTGCAGGTTCGAGAGATGGTCCAGAGTGGAGGCTGTGGATGAGCTAGAATCGGTAGTCACCAACCCTTCTACCCCGACCAAAAAATTCGGATTGGGAAACAATTGTCACAGTGAAGAAAGGTGGAAATCATCGAGCTACTCAAGGGGAGCAATGATGTCTTTTCATGGAGAGTAGAAGACATGAAGGGAATCAAGGAAGAGGTCGCCGTTCACAGACTTGAAGTCAACCCGACCATAAAGCCTAGACCCCAAAAATTGAGAAGTTTTGCTCGCGATAAGGAGGAGGCCATAAAAGTTGAGGTACAGAAACTTTTGAATGCAAGGATAATCAAGGAAGCCACTCATACAATGTGGTTGGCCAATGTGGTCATGGTGAAGAAATCAAATGGCAAATGGCGGATGTGTGTCGACTTCACCACTCTAAATCTTGCTTGCCCGAAGGACAGCTACCCCCTTCCTAGAATCGACAAACTAGTTGATTCCATTGCTGGTCACTCCACCCTCAGTTTCCTCGACGCTTACTCAGGGTACCACCAGATTAAGATGCATGAGGACGACATAGTCAAGACGACATTTGCAAGCGAGTGGAGGCATCTACTGCTACAACATGATGCCATTTGGATTGAAGAATGCAGGAGCGACTTATCAAAGAATGGTGAACAAGGTCTTTGCCTCACAAATTGGCCGAAATATGGAGGCTTACGTCGACGATATGGTCATCAAAACTAAGGCCGGACGTCACGTAGTCGACCTAAAAGAAACATTCGCCAATCTGCGAGCAAACGACATGAAACTCAATCCCAGCAAGTGTGTCTTTGGAGTAGCAGCTGGAAAGTTCCTTGGATTCATGGTGTCCCAGAGAGGTATAGAAGCTAACCGAGGAGAAGATCAAGGCTCTAGTCGAGATGAGGGAACCTACGAGTATAAAGGAGATGCGACGACTTAATGGCGGGGAATTGGCGACCACAGGTCGCTTTATATCCAAGTCGGTGAAAGGTCTCTCCACTTCTTCAAATCATTGAGGGACGAAAAACTTTGAGTGGACGGCCGAATGTCATTCGTCGTTCCAACAACTCAAAGAATACCTTGCTACTCCTCCGCTATTGAGCGGCCCGACCATGGTGAAACCTTATTCGTGTATGCATGCATGGGAGACAAATCGGTTACGGCACGTCTTGGTTAGAGAAGAGGGGGCCATCAAAAACCGGTGTACTACGTTAGCGAGGCCCTATCGCGACGTAGAGGGGCGGATACTGCAACGCTTAGAAGGTCGCTTATGCCTTAGTCGTAGCTTGAGGAAGGCTGCGAGCTTATTTTTGGCTCACCGATAGTGGTACTTACGAATGCCCCTCTACAGGAAAATTCTTCATAGGCCAGAAAGTTCAGTCATTTACTCAATTGGTCAATTGCCCTCACGGAATTCGACATCGAGTATCGACCTCGAAAAGCATTGAAAGCTCGAGGCATTAGCGGACTTCTTGAGTCGGCGACGTTCGCGAGGAAGACGAGCGAAAATGCGAGGCTCGAAAAAGAAAACCAAGAGGAAAAGAGCGAGTCCCAGTCGCCACTAACCTACACGACGATTGTTGGAAAGGTCTACTCGAGATGGAGTCGGCGACCAAGAACGTCGGTGGAGCTCGGATAGTGCTAATTGAACCGAGAATGCGGGACAGTGTATGAAGAATCACTAAGATTCAAGTTTGATGCTTCCAACAACCAGGCTGAGTACGAAGCCCTGGTAGCAGCCATAGAGTATGCCAAGTGCTTTGGAGCGACTAAAATCATGGCTTATTGTGACTCCCAACTGGTAGTCAACCAGGTCAGAGGCGAGTACGAGGTACTTAGTTCCACTCACGATCGGATCTTTGCGACACAGTGAAGGAGGCGATAAAGGATTTGGAATTCTGGGAGATTCAGAGGATTGGACGGGAAGACAATGAGCTAGCCGACCTCCTCTCGAAATTAGTCACTTCAGATGAACCACATGAAGAGCCCATATCTTTCCTCGAAAATCCAGCTTATGAGAGGATAAAAATTCAATGTGTAGAGGACGCTTCAAGAAATTGGGTTTATGAGAAGTGTTGGATCGAAGAAATGAAGGCGTACATAGAAAGTGGCGAGCTGCCTGATGACGAGAAGAAAGCTCGAGCTATCAAAAAGAAAGCTCCGAGGTACGTCATTCAAGGAGGCTATCTGTTCAGAAGATCCTACACTCGACCATTGCTAAAGTGCATATCCACCCTCAAGAGGTCGCCCTATTGATACATGAAGTACACAGTGGGATTTGTGGTGGACACCCGGGGGCCTAGTACTACTCTCGCCCAAGCACGCTTAACTGCGGAGTTCTGATACTCTAGCCGATAAGTTGATTACCTTGGGATACTACTGGCCGCACATGAGAGCTGACACTCACAACTTTGTTCAGCAATGTGATCAATGTCAAAGGTTTGCCAATCTTCCTCATCTGCCTACGACTGAGCAAACCCCAGTAATTGCAGCTTGGCCATTCGACATGTGGGGCGTCGACTTAATTGGACCCTTCCCTCCCGCCCGGGGAAATTGCAAGTATGTGATCGTCGCCATAGATTATTTCACCAAGTGGGTTTAAGCAAAGCCACTAGCTCGCATCACAGAGGAAAATGCCATTAACTTCATCCACGACTTCATCTGGTGTAGATTTAGATTTCCTAGAGCTATAGTGTCTGACAACGGCCTACAGTTCTCCAGAGCCTTTGAAACATAGATGAACCGGGTAGGAATCAAACATTGTCAATTTTCTGTCACTTATCCTCAAGGAAATGGGCAAGCTGAAGCAGCGAATAAACTGATTCTGTCTGCACTCAAGACAGGTCTCGTAGGTCGACGCAACAACTGGTTGGACGAACTCCCCCTTGCTCTTTGGGCAGTTCGCACAACCACTCGAGGGCTTACGGGGGAAACCCCATTTGCTCTCACATATGGATCAGAGGCCATGGCACCTGCTGAGCTCATATTTCCTACTGCTAGAGTAGCATTCTTCGACCAGGAGCAGAACAACATCAATAGATTGATCGACCTGGATTTAGTCGACGAGAAGCGAGATACTGCTTACCTGCGAATGGCCAACTACAAGCAAAGAACCAAGAGTTACCACGACAAGAAAGTGAAAACAAGGTCGTTCCAAGTGGGTGACTACGTACTAAGGAAGATCGAGGCAACAGGAAGGATAACCCAACAGAATAAGCTATCTCCTAACTGGGAAGGTCCCTATGTGGTTACTCGAGTTGTCAAGGAAGGAACTTACATGATAGCCCGTCCAGATGGTGAAGAGTTGAAGTATCCATGGCACGCTTCTCACCTCATCAAGTACTACTTCTGAAAGTTCAGATCTACTACTCGATTCAGAGTTGAGGCAATTACCAAGATTGAAATTTGTCATAGTTCTAGCTTTCCATTGATGTAAACGTTTCCCCACTTCAATAAAAAGCGCAGTTTATTCGACCAAACATTTTGTTACAACTAACCCCAACAAGCTCGACTCTTAGTCAGCTTCGTTCTAACGAGCTCGATTCTTAATCAGCTCCGTTCCATTAACAAGGCTCGACTCTTAGTCGGCCTAATTTTAGCAAGCTCGATTCTTAATCAGCTTTGTCTACTTAACAAGTCTGACTCCTAGTCGACTTCGTTCTAACAAACTCGACTCTTAGTCAGTCTGTTCTAATTAGCTCGATTCTCAATCAGTTTTACCCCTAAAAACAAGTCCGACCTAGGATCAACTTCGTTCTAATAAGCTCGATCCTTGGCCAGCTTTAATAGTTTGAACAAGTTCGACTCATAGTCAATATCGTTCACAAAAATTTACTCAAGTCTGAGGTCGATTAAATCAGTAAAGATCAAGTCGATCCTAGGCTTAAGTTGACTCATTCATCCTATTAAAATCTAGCTCGACACCTACGTGTAAACATCAAAAGCATACAATGAAGGGAGGTCAGCTACGATTAGATATAAATAAGTCTCCCAAAGGCGGGCCAAGACTTATACAAAACAAAAAGTTATGATGTTTCATGCCTCCCAAAAACAGGGCCAAGGCATTTAAATATCTAATAAAACAAAAAGCAAAAAAGTGTTTTGGGGCTTGTTCCATTACATGAAGTTCATTTCAATTCAAACAGCGTGGTCTGGGGCATTGGAGTCATCATTGGCAGCTCGTTCCTCATTGATAGGTCCATGTTGCTGAGGGCTCAAGGGTTTACCCGACTCGGAGAAAACTTGTTGATCGAACTCACCCTCTACCTCCATCTCCTCTCTATCCTCTGAATCCTCGAGCTCCTGCAAGGCCATATCAAAGGTCCTAGGAGCCAGCGCTGGAGCCACCCAAGGCTCACAATGTTCTTCTTGAGCGATGTGGGCTAAATCATCGTCATTATAAGGCACCAATGAGTGACCTCCTCTAGCTACCATGTCATACTGGGGGGCATAGGCCCATCGAGCTAGCTGCTCCAAAGAAACATCAGAATCAGGGTCGACTAAAGCCCGACGGGCCATATGACGCTTACCCAGCTCTAAGAAGCCCCTAGCTTTGGCAATAATGGCATCGAAGTACTCATCTCCGTCCTTAAACTTTTCAACGGCATCCTTAGCGGCCAGTGATAGCGGCCTGAAGGTCTTCTTGCCATTTCCCCCGTTCAAGTCGACGCTCTTCCTGCAGCTCGACTAAGAAGGTGTCCTTCTCCTTCAGAAGCTTCGAAACTGTTGCCAGCTCCGTCTGAGTTTTCTCCAGCTCCTTCTTCTCAGCATCCTTCTCTACCTCCACCTCCTTTAGCTTGGACTCTGCAGCTTCAAGATCGGCCAAGGCTTTCTTCTTCACCATCTCCATGGCATCAAACGAGTTATCCAAGTCGTTATACTTTTCTCTTAGCTCTGACAGTTCTTGTGACTTCTTGGACAAGTCCTTAAGAGCCTGCCTCTCCCTCTCAATGGAGGCCCTCCAAGAGCTTTTAGCTTGCTCGACCATGGTAAGATTCTACATTCATGGAAATCAAAGAAGGGTTAGCTCGGAGATCAAACTAACAAACTAAAGGAACAAGCGACAAGGCAAAAAGGAAAAATAAAGGATTACCTCGTAGTGCGCCATCCCAGAGCGAGCTGAGAATTCCTCGAGGGTAATCCCCTTATCAGCAAAGTGAGCTAGGAGGTCGACATCAATGGCCCTCCTAACCACAACCTGGCCCAGGCTCATATCTGGATAGCGTCGACTCAAGCTGTTAACTCCAATGAGAGGGGGCACATCACTCAGCCTCCTCATTTGGTCCTCTAGAGATTCTTGGATGGGGGGAGAAGAGGCCGGTGGAGACAGTTGGCTTGAGGAAACTGACTTTCCCTTCTCAGTTCTTGACCTTTTCCTAGAGTTCAAGGGCAGGTCATCTTCATCCACCATCTCATCATCTTCATCAATATGTACAACCTCCAAAGGTCTAGCTTCGACTGTACCCACACCAGAAGTCGTAGCGTTAGCATCAGGAGTTGGGTCGGAGCTCAAGCTGGGCTTATTGGACCTGTTGGAGTCATTACCATCCTCAGTCGTGTCCCTAGTGTGGCTGCTACTTCCCAAGGGGTCCTCAGATTCAACCCCCTCTATGGGAATCATTCCAGCATTATCCTTGGATAGCAGGTCATTCCTCCTCGCAGCATCTCTTTCTCTGTTAGCTCTAGCGTTGGCAGCACCATGGGCTTTTCTGGCTTTCTTCCTGTCTGATACCACCAATATACGACCCATATTTGCCTCTTGCTCAGGGGTCAGAACTGCACAAAAAATCAAGGTGACAGACTATTAGTTCGAACCAAACCACCATATGCGAGCTACAATTTCTATGTATGAGTTCGACATACACGAGCTAACCCATCTAGATGCGAGTTAAGAAATTAACGAGCTAAAGGTTGCATACACAATTCAAAGTGTTCTCTACATACAAGCCACAAGCTAACCATGGAAAAGCAAAGTATTCTACATGCAATGTTCTACATACGAGCTATAGTTCTATGTACGAGCAAGTCATATACGAATCACAAGATCTAGCACATAAGTATCACAACCAAGTCAAACTATTCATACATGCAAAGTTAACAGATAAAGGGCGAGTAAAGAAAGACAGAACAAGGATATCTTACCACCAGCATGCTCCCCATTCTCTTTGCAATAGTTGGCAGTCTTTTTACAACGTTGGCACTTGTCCTCGAACTTAGCCAACGCGTGGGTAACCCAGTCGGGATATATTGTGCCCCTACCAACGGCCACCAAGGGTTGCACTTCCCCCTCTCCAGCCATCATCCCGGCTTGGATGAAGTTATATTTGGTGGTGAGCAAACTCTCCCAACTAAAAGAACCCTTGTCAGCTAGTCGACACAACTTCTTATATAATTCAAAGTGCCAGAGTGGCTCCCAATAGTTCCTCTCATCTAAGGGCTCTGTATCCTCAGTTGGCAAAGGAAATTCCCATCCTAACCTACTCTCTACTACAACCACATGCGTGTTCCAGCCACTATGCTTGCTGGGAAGGTTCGTGAAAAGCTTACGAGAATTGGGTTTAGAGGGGGTACTGATGGTCATCTCCTCTTCGCTGTACTTAATATAGAAGAATTCCTTGAACACCCTCATACAAGGTTCATATCCTAGAAACCTACATACCATAGCAAAGCATACTAAAAACCTACAGGTATTGGCTCCGAGCTGAAGGGGTAGGGCATTATCACACTCCAAAAACTCATTGATAAAAGGGTCGAGTGGCAACCTAAGGCCATCCACAAATTGGCCATAGAAGAAAGCTACCCTAGTGGCATCCTTGGCAAAAGTCGACTTAAACTGATCCATGAAATCCTTCTTGCTATAGATTGTCACTCTGTAATCCTCCTTACTCACCTCGCAGAAGTCATAAATCACACTATACCTAGAGGGTAAGTTTTTCTTTCCCCGCAATGGCCCTTGAGGGATGTAGCCTCTCTCATTCTTCCCGGGCACCACAGAGGACCCAAAAGCATCCACTATCCGAGGACTTGAAGAGGTTGAAGCCGTGTTCCCCTCCAAAGTTGCCATATCTATACAAGAAGAAGGAGAAATAGGGGAGTCAGACCTATGATCATGTTCGGGAGTCCTGTCTAGGGGCAACCTACATAAGGGCGACCTAGACTCCCCCGGGAAACCTTTCATATCCCTAAGGAATGACGGTTTATGGACATCCCTAACATAAAACAGAGCAATGTGATCGAGTAATTCATGGAAAAGATGAAAAGAGATAACATTTGAATCGTCAATTGTCAGTTCACCTACACCCATTCCTAGGGGTAACCCTATCTCGCTAAAGTTCAGTCCCCACCTGGTCAAAATAGAGGCACACTCGTTCAAGGTCATCTCTCTCCACTCACCGTTTATGTGCTTACATACACGACGATTAACAGTACAGTACCCATATCAAGCTCCTGGTTCACTACTGAAGGTCCTAGCCATGGCGGAAACCAAAACAAAGCAGAAATTAAATCCCTAATGCAAGTTACAAGAGAAATACCTCAATTGATCGCAAAAAGGGAAGCTGTTGCCAAAGACGAAAGCTCGAATTAAATCCTAATGTTGCTCCGCAATTATCGCCAACAGGGTATGAGAGCTTGGAAACGGTAAAAGTTCTAAACGGGGAAGGATTCTGCTATTTGTATTTTCCGAAATTGGAAAAGGAAAGGGAAAATTCAAAAATTAATTTCCATATTAATTGGGAAAACAGTTCCCAAGACGGATTATCAAACGTCTAATTGTAATCATTATGGCAAAAACGGCGCTCCTTCATCTCTGGCCGTTCATCGTCGACGTCCAATATTGTGCCACGTCACCTTGGGTCGACTAAACCTCAGAACGAGTAGAGACCTTCGAGTAACAGCAATTGCCATCAAAAAAACTTCCTTAACTTCCTAGTCGACAAAGTCAACTCGAAAGTTGGGGGCCACTGAACATACCAAAAGTTGCGAGTTGGTCCAATCGAGTAAGGCCCAGTCTTCAAGGATTTATTATCTTGACATGTCCTGTGGGCTAGGCCCAATCAATACATGGCCCAAGGCCCATCTCATGTACCAGTCGACTAAGTTCATCATCCGACCTATCAGGTCCCGACCTAGCTTAGTCCGACCTGAAGATCCGAGTTCCAATACGGGTACGAACCATGCTCTACCCGCCAGTCAAGTCGACCATTTCACAAATGGCGACCTCGACCTAATCACCAAGTGTCGACCTAACAGATTGGACGCACATGAGTCAAACCTTTCCATAACCGGTTCCCTACAAATCAGGAGCCGTTACCAGACACGTTCACATTATTTGTAACTGTCCCTAAAATCTCGGAGCTCATGTAGCACCACCAAAAATACAACAGTCAACACATATAAATACATCATCACTACCAACGGTGCAAAGGTAACTGCAATTTTGTTATTTGGATTCAACTGTTCATTTACAATATTTGCTCTCTGAAACATATACTTACTCTCACGCCCGAGGGTCTAAGCCGGAGACACATCCGGCTAGTCGTGGGTTCTTGTTTTCAGGTCAGGAGCCAGGTGATTAGTCCTGTCATGTGGAGGATTACTGATAAGCACAATTCCTGCAGCATCAGGGTGGATGCGACTTATCGAAGCCCCGGTCTGAGGAAAAAAATCTGCAAGGCCCCAGGTTTTATTAAAGCAAGGAAAGATCCTTTTATTGGCAAAGCCCCGGCTTGAAGAGGTGACTTGGTAGAGTTCCGACTGATGACCTAGCAAAAGTCCCAATCTGATTGGTACTGCAAAAGTTATCCCGAGGTTGATCTGACCAAGACTGAATCCATTTTGTGACATAGTGAGGAACCCGATACGGACCCCACAATGACTAAAGAAGCCCCAGTCTAAAGAAATGGCTCGGCGAAGCCCCAACCTTGAAAAGTTTCAAGGCAGTCCTAATGCGAATTGTAGCAGAAGAGGGAAAAACCTATCCTTTCGTACTTACTCTCTTATTTTCTTTAGTCACTCAGTCAACCGCAAGAAGATGTGAAAGCAAAGAATTTTTAGAAATTTATGCAGGGGCATATTTTTCGAAAGGTGGGAATAGATCCCGATTTTGTGTTATTTTGATGGCCTTATTCGACGTAGGCACGAGAACTCGCTTTGGGTTTGACTCTTTTGAGAAAGTATAAGCGTAGAAAGGTTTGTAAAAGTGTATGGAAGCCCCTGCTGACAGAAAATCAGTGTTTAGCACTATTTTTCCTATAATGTAGAAAAAGAAGACTTGTCAAGACATCTGAAAACTTGTTTTATTTACAATGATCACAAGATTGCTTAAAACCCTTTATTAATGTTCGGGTTATTCAACCACTAATCTCGACATGAACAAACATTTTGATTAATCATGAGGAGAAAGTCAACCAGTGTCGCGGATCAAGGTTGGCTAGGTGTGAAAGAAGAGTTTGTGTATAGGGAGGTCATTGATGAGACCGGGTTTTCTGGAGTTTGAATATGCTTATGACCGGACCATTTTTGTTTGCCTACGTTCCCCTCATTGTGAGGAGCTCAGGTCGCCGTAGTTTGGCTGAACTGTGTTTGGCTTTGGGAAATGGGATTTGTGGTTCCTTTAGTGGAAAAGCTCGGATGAGAAGGTTGGATGATGAGACACAAGCCTTGAGATGATTCCTTGACCAGTCGTTTTGGACGGCTGCTTCAATTGCTTCCTGATTTTCGTCTTTCATTGGGAGAGAAAGAATTTGCACATGCCTAAGGGCTTATGAAATGTTTCTGCCTTTGCTTTGACCGCTCCATTGTTATTGACAACTTTCATTCCTTTAGCTTTGACTTTTCCCATCTGTCAAGCTTCTGATTGGCGGTGTTAGGTCCTTGGCTTAATTTTTTTTTTTTTTTGAAGCTCTTGCTTGGGGTTTTTTTTTTTGAAGCTCCTGCTTTGGCTCTTTTTTTTTAAAGCACTTAAGGACGAAGGCAAGCCCCTACTTGAACTTTCTCGATGCACATGAGGGCGATGGCAATCTCCTAGGTTGTTGTCGACATGGGGTCAACATTTCGATGTTGAGTGACCTTCTGTTGTTCCTTGATGTTGCCGCCGTCGTTGACTTGGACAAGGTGATGGTGGGGACATGATTTGGGAAGTGTATGGCTTGATGGAGGCCTTTTTGAGGTAAGGAAAGTGTATATGGAGAGCATTGGTTGACTTTCTCACACCGATTAATCAGAACGTGAATTATTTCGAGAGATTATTTGTTGAGCAATGCAAGTGATCATATAAAATAAAACCATTTCATTAAATGTAATGTAGGTGTGCAAATAATGTCTTAAGTCTAGCAAGAAAGAAAAAGACTCTTTTATAGAAAATTCAAGATTAACTACAATGTCCGAGGAGGACTTGATTAAAAAAAAGAAAGTACTAGAACCTACGAAAGTTGACTGAGAGACTGTTTTATCTTTTAATCTTGCTTAAGGATAGGTAGCCTCTAGCCTAGCTACTCTTTGCTGGTTGGACTGCCAGGGCACTTGAGCTTTCCTTCGTCGATCAACCCTTGGACTTCTTTCTTCACAGTCAGACACTTGTCGTAACAGATGTGTGCCTTTGGCAAAGGAGTTGGGTCTGAGTTGACTGGCCCTGTTTCCCACTCCATGACACTCATGTTGGCATTGCTTGGGGAAAGATTGTTAGATACACGCAGGCATTCAAGCGTCCCATCTTCTATCAGCTTCTGGATCTCATGCCTCAAATAGTGGCAATCATCAGTGTCATGTCCGTGGTACTGATGGAAACGACAATGCTTAGACTCATTCAACCTAATTTTAGGGTTATTGGGCTTCCAATTCTCCAGTGACATTATCAGCTTTTCTTTCACTAGTTCTTCCAGGATCTTGCTTAAAGGCATCTCCACATCGTCATAATGAAGGGAGCGGAGTTTTCGGGAGGCACTGTTGTTCCCAAGACTCGGATTCCCATTGTTCAGTTGGTTCCATTGTTGGATTTGTCTAAAAGAGGCTGTGGCATTCTTTCCTTTGTGAGGAATCGATGCTCAGTTGGGTGCAGTTGCTGCTTGGTACTGATAGTACTGGGTTATCTTTGAGGCTAGTTGGGTCTTCAGACTTATCTCAAGCTTAGAACTGGCATTGGCCAAGCGAGTTCCGGGGCAAGTTGTCCCATCAGATTCTCTCACTTCGGGCATTTGGGTTTTGCATGGCAGAATCACTTCTTTGCCTGGTTCGACATCTTGGGTCGAGGGAGTACTGGTACTCATCATGAGATCAAGCTTTTCTTGCATTCGTTTCACTTGTTCCATCAATACTGCCATATGGGGGTCAACGAGAACACTCGAGTTACTGGAACTCGCAACAAGACTTTTATCAGTAGAGGGAACCACAACAGTAGACTGGTGAAACTGACGGGTGAATTCACTAAGTTCGGTAGATGGCAACTGAAAACTTGAGTCATCCGAATTTTCCTTTAGCAACTTATGATTGTATTCAGGTGGGTATAGGGGCATCAGAACATAGCCACATGGCTCAAACTGATTATGTGAAGCTGGAGCATAAACTGGCAGGTATTGCTGAAACTGAGAAACAGGTATGGTGAAGCCCAATCCGTTCTGAGGAGCTAAGGGCGATGGAGCCTTGACGGCCTGAGACACTGGGAGGAACTGGAGGGCAGTAGTCCTTGGTGGGGAATCATATGTCAAAGGAGGAAGGTATTGGCTGTAGGATGGAGGGTATTGGTTGTAGGATGGAGGGTATTGGCTGTATAACGGAGGGTGTTGGTTATAGGATGGAGGGATTGAGATCACTATTTCTGGAGTTTCATCTTCGACCATGACCAGAGAACCATTTGCCTAAACTGTTACCTGAACCCCATGACGGCGGAGAGCACCGATGAGTATGGCTTGCTGCTCCTCGTGAACCTTAAGGTCATTTTCCAAAGCTAGGACTAACTCTTCCTTCCTAATCATCGGATTTCCCGTACCATCACTGTTTTTTGTCATATCTGCCATTCTAAACCCCTGAGTAAACAAAACTGATGATTCTGCTGAACTGTCTGAACCTGATGTTTCCATACCGAAAAGGCGCTGACCCGGTATTCTCACCCACTTTTTTTTTCTCGCTGCGAAAAAGAGATAGGCAAGGTTTAGACTTGGGGGTAGGTGAGGTTTAGACTCGGAGGTAGGTGAGGTTTAGACTCGGAGGCTCAAGTAACATGCACTTATTGCTTAAATTTTACTTAAAACACGTTTTCTCCTAATCCTAATTAATCGGAAAAGATTAGACCTTTAAAGGTCAAGATTGAAAATTGGACCGTGAGGGTCTTGATTGGAGATTTGACCGTGAAAGGTCGAGATTAAAGATTTGACCATGTAAAGTCGGGATTGAAAATTGGACCGTGAGGGTCTTGATTGAAGATTTGACCGTGAAAGGTCGAGATTAAAGATTTGACCATGGAAGGCCGAGATCGGAGATCGGACAAGGTCGCGATTGGGGATTTGACCGTGAAAGGCCGAGATCGGAGATCAGACCGTGAAGGTCGCGATTAAAGATTCCAGAAATGGGACCATGCAATTGTGATTCCATTAATTGTTCAAGTTTATTTAAAACAGTGTCTTTTATTTATTTCTATTTGATTGGAAAAGGGGTTGCCCTTCTTTTTTGCAACTACTCTAGATCCTGGATCAGTGGGTTCCGTCACTACGTCTATAAGCCCCTCGCTTTCCACCTGTATTTTGACCTCCCAGGGTGGACAGCCCCGGGCGAGGGTCATATAGGGCACGCGGATCCCACCGACCGAGAGAGAAGAACGGTCCTAGGGTCTAGTGGGTCATAGGAACTTTTAACGCACGAGCGATGAGGACTATAGTCAAGGCAATGCCGGGAAAGTCTCGTTTTTTAGCCTCAACGGAATTTCGGCAGAGTTTCGCTTACGCGATAGACGTTTTTGACTTTGGCATTGTCCAAGGAAAATAATAGGCATGGGTTGTACGGTAAAAATCGAATGACACGGCGTCACATTGAGCGTTGTTGCATACGTTGTGCAAGTCAAAGTCAAAGTCAATGCCGGGTCAAGATCTTGCCAATTTTTCCTTGGCGGAATTTTGGCAGAGCTTCGCTTGCGCGAAGAGATCTTGATTTTTGGCACGGACTAGGGATTGACTCTTACATATCCCGTGCAGGTCAAATTCGAAGTCAATGCTGGAGTCAAGATTCTGCGAATTTTTCCTTGGCGGAATTTCGGCAGAGTTTCGCTTGCGCGAAGGATCTTGACTTTCGGAATGGGCTAGGGTTTGACTTTTACGGGAGTATACAATGAGACTATATGACACGGTCTAGACCAAAAACCAACCAAAAAGTCACGGTTTGAAATGTGTGACCCGGACTAGTGCATTGGTTGACACTGGCTGCCATGGGGAGTTTGAAATGATTCCGTGCGCGCCCAGGAGCGTCGTCACACTGTCCGTGACTGCAGCTGAACAACCATCCCGGGTTAAAAGGACGTGCGTGCAAAGTGTACAGGATATATATGGTGCTCGTAGTGTGCGGCCTCCTAAAAATATTCCTTTTTGAGTTAAAAATAGAGATTTTCAAAAATGTGTTTTAAAGGAATATTTTTCGGAATGGGGGAAATGCAGCAAGTAAGCACATAAATTTTCTGGAGCCTGATCAGTCTTGGAACTGAATAGCCCCAAGATGCCAAAGCTTCCAGATTAACCTCAGAAAGTGTCCTGGTGGAACTGCCAAAAGAAGCCGCCCGGCTATGATCCAGGCAGATCAAGCCGTCCGGCTAGATCTAGCAGTTTTTCAGGTTCCAATTTTTTCATTTCCAGGCTGTTACCCCGGACATTTTGGCACCTTTTCAGCTTCAGAATGATCCCTGTTCCATATTCAGAGTATGCACAATCCCAAAAACCAAGATGCATGCAAAATAAGGAAAAAAAACAAGCACAATAATTGGATCCGCGGCGGGAGGCTAACCCTCGTAAACATTTACAATGCTTCTTATGAGAGAAGAAGTTTGGAAACATTTACTTACTCTCCAGTAGAGTCGCCAAACTTTGAATGTGGGCCCAAATCGCGGATGTGAACCGTGTTTTTTATAGGGTCGTCGCTTCACCTCAGTTTGAAGACATCCGGTTTATTGAAAAACGGAGTCGTCACGCCATTTTGATTTCCTCAAAACTTTGAAAAAAAGGAATAGGGCCCGGAGGTTAAGTTACTCCTTGGGAAGAACGTTTGGCATTCACCCAAGAAGCCTTGCCAAAGGCAAGTCTCCCTAGATCCAATTTTTGTGCTTGTTTTGTGTGTTTGTGTGTGAGATGTGATTTGAAAAGGGGATGGAATATGCCAAGTTATCTTCCAGACGTATAAACCATTTGAATTGGTTATCACTCGGGATTACTTGGATCTGATGTATTCGGGATTTTGATCCAGTGCTCATCTTGGACTTATGATCATCATTAAGTGACCTTTTTCACCCTCCCGTTGAGATAATCAACCATATTAGGCTTGAGAGCCTTGGTGTGTTTTAAACCAACGTTCTTTGGGACAAGGTCTTTATGTGATTGAGAGAGAGGGACACCTTTTTATAGTCCAAGAATGAGACTCTTTAGAAAGGAAGAGCCTTTGCCCATCAATCCTACATCTTGAGACGATTTGAGTTTAGTAGGGACATTTATGCTCGTCTCAAGTGATGATCGGAGATTTAGGGGCCAAGGTTCGTCCGTTTCCAAAGGGACTTCGACTATGGCATCTTTAGTGGAGGAAACGATGTAAAGATGAGACCTTTACACCGATCCATCCCACGGGATGCTTCAAGTACCAAAGTGACTAAGGGGAGGGGTATAAAGATTGGATCTTTATACTCATCCTATGTCTTTCGTGCCTTAAGAAGGTCACTAGACAATCCTTGGAGAGTGATCCAACCTAAAGGGACATGGGGGATGACTTTAAAAAGTAAAGATTGCATTTTTATGAAAATAAGTGTAATGAAGACTATGAGAACTAAGGCTATAAATGTAAAGGGAAGACCTTTGAGGCTTTCCTATGTCCTTTAAGAACATTATGAGGTGGGCAATCCTTGGAAGCAAGGTCAAGGGAAGGGGATGACATTATAATAGTAAAGATGACATTTTATGTAGTAAAAATGAGCTATTTCACATCATCATGTGATGAATCCTCCCTAGAACAAGTCACTTGTGGACCCTTTTCATCCTTGGGATGGATTCTCCATGAATCATTTGTGTTAGGGAAAAGGGGGGAAATGATATCTACATGATAAAGATAGGATTTTTATAACAATATATCACATTTAATGACAAGAAAAGGCAAAGCAAATAGCAAGTAAACAATATGACAATATAATAAGGATATTTCAAGGAGAAAGGAAGGAGAGATTACCAATGGTGGTTTTCTCTATCTCCCTTAGGGGTTTTCCTAATGTAGGAAGAGTTTTGGATGGGTTTTTATGGAAGAGGGAGGTGATTTTGGGATGTTTTTTTCACTAGAATTTCGAGTTTTTAGTTTGGCAGAGTAACAATGCCTGAAATTGTCTTGAAAAATGAATAGAGGAGGCCTCTATTTATAGGCTGATTTGTGCTTCCTAATGAAGTCGTGCGGCATTTACCTCTGGCAAAAGAAGCCGTCCGGCGTTATCCGTCGATGAATCAGCCTGCTTCTAGATCCATGCAAGGTGGCGCCTAGAAACCCCTTTCCAGCGAGGGACTGCTTGAAATTTTAATTCCTAGCAAGTCCTTCCCCCTTGGAAGGTTTAAAAAAGTTCCAGAATTGCCCCTGAACTTTAGGAAAGTTCGGGGAATTGCCGAGAAACTTAACCGAAAGGCATGAGCCAGATTTGGGTACTTACAAACGTGTGCCGTGTTTTTGTGACGGATTCCGTGGGGAAATTTATGTGCAATGTGTGCCGTATTTTTGTGACGGGCTTTTGAAAATGTGTCGTGTAGTGCGTGCCGTATTTTTGTGACGGGATTTTGTTTTGAATAATTTGACGTGTTGGGATGGACCTTTTATGTTTTACCGTGTTGGGACGGACTTTTGTGCTTTGTATTTTTTTTGTATATTTGTTTAAGTACTGTTATTGACGTACCTTTGCTATGTTTACCTGCAGGATGAGGTGCCTTCGTCAGGGAAGGCGAAGAAGATGAAGTCATGGGGGTCCCTTGAGGCCACAGTTGAGTTGTGGCGGAGCTTTCCCGACATTTCCTGAGATGGGAGGCCTAGTCCTCGGAGGCTAGTGATTGCTAGTGGGCTGGACGTGTTCGTTGAGAATCTTGCCGGGATAGCGGAGACGCAGAAGAACAAGGGCATCTTCTTGGCTCTGTCTGAGTACTGGTGGGACACCATGCATACCTTCCACTTTAGCCGGGGAGAGGTGACGGTGACCCCAACCGATTTTGCTGCGATCACCGGGCTTTCCTTCAGGGGGGCCGGTGAGATGGCGGGACAGGATGTCCGATGGGGTGCTGGCTGAGTTACTGGGATTTGTGCCCTACCCTTGTAAGGTCTTGGGCATGTTGTACAGTGATGTGGAGGTGCATATCACGGCCAACATCGGGGCTTATTGCCGGGGCACTGGAGTAGTGACGGCTGAGCAGCTGGGTGCTCTTTTCTGTGGTTTGCTCTTTCCGAGACTCTGTTCTTGAATCATGCCTCTTCCGCTCTTCCCCTCGGCTGGAGAGTTTGGTGGATTTGGAGAGGGTTGGTGAGATCACTTGGGGCGAGGCGGGCTTGGCCGAGCTCTATTTCGCTATGGACATGTTTAGCCGGGGCGTGGCCAGTTTCCTGGGATGCTTTGATTTTGCACTGGAGGTATGTGTTTATTGCTGTTGTAGTTTAGCATTTTGTCATTTCTTCATCTTTTCCTTTCCTTGTTCTGAGCACTACCTGCTTTTTTGTTGCAGGTGTGGTGCTATGAGATCTTTCGGTGCCAGCCATGGGATCGGGAAGATGAGGCCATGGTGGGCTATCCTGCCATGCTGTGCTGGGCCCACCCTTTGAGGAAGAGGAGGACGACCAGGGGACAGGTCACTTTCGCATATAAGGATGTGCATGAGTATCTGGAGAGGGGTAGTTCGGAGGGGTTTGTGCTATATCCTTGGACTCGGTATGATGAGTATTTGGAAAGAAGGATCTTCGTCAGAACCCCTGTTATCAAAAAGTAAGTTTTTCAAAAACCTCTTTCGTTAGCTACTCATCATTTTGCTTGTGGACTTCTTCTCATGATTGGGATGGAGGGAATTTATTTTATTTTTATTTTACGTGTCAATGTCTTAAGGATGGAGGGAGTATTATGTTTGAGAAAATTTATATTGTTCTCTTATGAATTTGATATGAGGCAGAACTCAAACGCGAGTTTTGTAGCTATACCTCCACCAATCAGAAAAGATTCATCATCGCCTGATCTCACTTTGAAACTTTGAATTTTTTCTCACTTTTTTTTTCTGTTTGAGAAAATTTATATTGTTCTCTTATGAGTTTGCGACTGTATCTTCCGTGTACAGTCTACAGAGAGGTACAGAAAGATGAATGAGAGTTTATTTTATTTCATTAGGATTCATTTTTCTTATGTTGTCCTAAATTTGTATAAGGTGTTATGATGTCTCGATTTTTTAAAAAATTTGTAGAAATTTCAGCCTGTAAGTTGATGAAGTATGAACTCATCATATGTTTTTGCAGTTTGCTGAGTTTGGCTCTTTTCATTTTCTCCATTTTTTTTCTCTAAAATTGTCCAAGGATTGAACTACACACGCTGGCTTTTCCAGCAGTTTAATTGTGTTTACTGGCATCATTTCTAACTGACTGTACAGCTGCAGGATCCTTTTGCTTCTTCTGGTGTGTCAACTCCCAGGTTCTTGTTTGGTTCTTGTTTGGTTCTTGTTTAGTGAATGTTCTGGCCGATAAAATTATAATCTATCTTCATGTTATTTCCTGCTTCATTTGGCTTATTTCATAATTATTGAATGAAACATCTATTAAAATAAAAAATGGACACTCAAGTAGGGATGGAGGACGTAGTAGTTAGTATAGTATTTATAAATTTCATATTTCTTTATATTCATTTCATTGAATTGATTTCATGACATCAATTCAATGAGTATATGACCTTTTAAATGAGTAGGTTGTTTAAAATGGTATGAAAGCCCCAATTTGCAAGGTTTTGGGTTTAATTTGGTCAGGATGCAACAAGTGTACCCATTGTCTATATTTGTGTTTCAAGTGGGTTTTCAGTTGACACAAATTCTTAAGGCCTGATATATGTTAAGGCCTGTCAACATGTAAAGCATTTAAATAAGTTGGTAATGTCAGACTACAACTGCTTGAAGGAAGAAAGTTAAGCTGATAAGGTATAAGTTCATAAAAAGCAATTGGTTCTTTCTCGTCATCTTTCATTGTTTTTGTATGGTATGAAGACAGTGATTTACTATGTTATTATTTTTCTTCTCATTTTGTGTTATCTATCTATCTATCATTAATTGTTTAGTTCGCAATATAATGACAACACCTCATTTTTTTGGTTCATTATATCATTGTTTCTCATTAAACTCATTAAAATCTATTTATTATTTGTTTAGTTACAACTCATTGTTTTATGAAATTTTTTTTGCCAGATATGCCGCCAAGGAAGGAATTAACAGGTGAGGGCTCAAAAAAGAAAGGAAGAGGGCTGGCAAAATCAACAAAAAATGGGGTAAAGAAAAATTAAATATAATATGGAATGAATTTGGACAACCCGTTGGTGGGGAACATGCAAAACTAGCTACTCAGCTAGGATATTTTGTGAGAAATGGGGAACATTTCCCATTAACTAGAGAATGGCATCAGATGAAACGTGCAGTTTTAGATCACGTATGGAGAGACGTTCTAGTAAGTTGTAATCCATATTCCTTACATAAATCTCACGTTTACTTGAATATTTTTTCTTGGCTTTAGTTTTGTATTCTAGTAAGTAGTCAAAAGTCTTATGATTCTCTAACAATTGTTCTTTTTCTTTGTTGAATTGTATATAGGATAATACCAATGCGCCTCCGGAGTATGAGCAAATTATGCATCTAGCTCTCAATAAACAATGGAGAGACTGAAAATATCAGGTGAGACAAGCATATAATAAGTATGCAACAGACGACTTTATTTACTTGTAATATGTATTTGTTTAGATCTCATTTGCTTACTATGCAATTTTACTCACATTTATGATTATGACTTTGTAATATGGAAATGTCAGGTGAAATGTATGTATAATATGTATGAATCCGACGAGGAGCGATTGGCTCACCCACCCCATGCGTGTGTTGCGAATCAATGGGCTGAACTTGTTGCAATGTGGAGTTCAGAAAAGGCTCGGGTATATTTCAAATTAATCTCAATCTATTATCGTGAATGTCTTAAATAAGTAGTCAAATTAATACTAATATTATCTTCTTTTTTTCCCAGGAATTATCACTATTAAACCAAGCGAATCGATCAAAGCAAGAGTGCCTGAACAGGACTGGAAAAAAGTCACATTGCACTATCATAAAAGAGGTTTGTCATCGTTCAATTTAGTTTTCAGTTGTCAATTAATGCTTCTTTTTGTATTGTATTTAAATATTTTTTTTTTTGGTCAAGTGATTCTATTATAAATGGTAGAGAGGAGACGAGGGATTAGCCACTGTTCGCGTCAGCCTGTTCATAGCTACGTGCACGGACAAAAGTGGTCAGGCTGCAGATGAAACCACCTCTCGTATGATCGTAAGTTAAAGTTTCAACCTTTTCTGTTTCAGTTTTGTTCTTGTATAGAATACTTTTTCCATTCTAACTTCATTTTCATGATATTAATTAAAGTTAAAACAATTATATTGAACATGTTGTTTTTTGTTACAGTTAACGTTAAATGATGCAATTGAAGAGCTACCAGAGGAGGAACAAAACTCTCCCAGCAAGCGAGAACAGATATTCACAAATCTTATTGGATATGATGACCATGGGAGAGTGCGATGTATGGAACAATGTCTTACCAAAACTAGGGTGTTTGGTAAAGCCTCAACTTCTCAAAGTGCTTCTGCAGCCCGTGTTACTGAACTTGAGACGACAATGTCATTAATGCAAAAGCAACTTGAGGATCAACGCAAAATGATAGAAGATTTGCAATATAGTATGCAACAGCGTGAAAATGGCAGTAATGAATAGGCGGTGGTATGTTTTCTCAAAGTTCTTGATTCGATTCTATCCATGATGAACTATCACTGTTGTGTTTCTTGCAATTTGCTCCCTTCCCTTGTATTTTTAACAAGTAGTGCGCATCTAACATTTTTTACTACCCTTTTTGTTAAAGCGGTCCATACACTTGATGAAGTTGTTGGAGATGTTGTGCACTTATCCATTGGTGACTAAATTTCAGCTGATGATGGAATATTTGTATCAGGATACAGCTTGTTGATTGTAAACATTGATATTATGTTGTATATATTGAGTTTTGGATACATGCAACTATCTTTTTTGTATTAATGGTTATTATGTTGATATTGTGTTATTTATACATTTACGAAGCCTAGTTATTTTATATATAGGTTGAATTTGGTTTCTGCTGGTGTATTTTTGGTTATATGCAGGTTGCATTTGTGTGTGTACAGGTTGAATTTGGTTTTTGCGGGTGTATTTTTTGGGGAAAGTGAATTATATAGAGCTGACTGGAAAAAAAATCTAGTTATTTACGGCGGATTTTTGAAACCGCCGTAAATAGATCATTGGACGACTTGTCCCCCTTTGGGGACGAGGGTATCAGAGTGGGGTGAAAATGGGACAACTCGTGCTCTAATGACGACTCGTCTCATAACTAGTTATTTACGGCGGTTCCCACCATCCGCCGTATATGAGTATAATGGAAGACTCGTTCCCAAAGGGGGACGAGGGTATCAGAGTGGGGTGAAAATGGGACGATTCGTGCTCTCTTGGACGACTCGTCTATTATATATGGCGGATCTACACCGTTGTATATAAATTTTCATTATATACGGTGGTTATCTACCGCCGTATAAAGCTTCCTCAAATACGCCTTTTATACATACGGTGTATTTGTATTTCATTATATACGGCGGTCCATAAGTTGCCGTATTTGTACTCGATTATATACGGCGGTTGTATATCCGCCGTATATAGTATTTACGGCGGTATATCCGCCGTAAATACTATATACGGCGATACTTTATACGGTGCACTATATACGGTGGATAGTCCGCCGTAAATGATATATACGGCGGCTCGCGTACTATATACGACGGTTAAAATCCGCCGTATATAAGCCTGTTTCCTGTAGTGCTTTTACCTTTTTATCGTTTCTTTCTAGTAAAAAAAAACTTATTAATAGTCGTTTTTTTCTCTAGCATCAAAAAAAATGTGAGAGTATTTGTGAAATACTTTCCCGAGAAATCAAGTTTCTTTTCTCTAGTATAAAAAAAACCTTATTTATAGTCATTCTTATATTCTATTTTTTTCTTCAATATATTCTTCTCATCCAAGTAAAAATAAAATAATTATATATATATACACACACACACACACACCTTTCTTTTCATTCCCAATTGTGTTCTCTTTGTTAACTCGGTTCTTGAAAACTTTCTTTAAAAAGTTCAAGGTGGCATCAAAAGTTCAAAGAGAAAAATTTGAGCGGAAAGAAGCTTAGTTGTGAGTTCATAAGAGGGTAAAAGCCAAATTATATTGTGTGATACACGAGTGAATTGAGTGAACGTCTTTTTTGAGGGAAATACGTAAGGGAGTAAATTGTGAGGAACTATTTCAAAAAAAAAAAACTATTTTTTCTTTAAAAAAAATAGCCGACGAAAATAGTGGTTCAAATAGTGGAGTGGAGAATTTAAGGGCTTATATGGATATATTAAATGAATATCTGAGAATAATAATGAGGGTGTATACGGAGGAAATTCTTGTGAGGTTGAATAGATTAGAGCAGGAAAGACGTGAAGAACCAAGGCGGGGAGGTGGATATTAACCACGACAAGAGGGACATGAGGACGAGGAAGATGGTCACTTTGGAGAAAATATTTTTAGAAGGCGAATAAGGGATGATGGAGATATGAGGAGAGAGGATGACAATGTGAGTAGCATCAAGATGAAGGTTCCTTCTTTTCAAGGAAAAAGTGATCATGAAGCTTATCTTGATTGGGAGAAGCGTGTGGAGCGAATTTTTGCTTGCCGTTATTATTCGGAAAGGAAAAGGGTGCAACTCGCAGCCATGGAGTTTTCCGATTATGCCGTCATTTGTTGGGATCAATTACTTCTCAGCCGAAGGCGTAGTGGGGAGAGACCGATAGAAACTTGGGAAGAAATGAAGATGTTAATGAGAAGAAGTTTTGTGTCAAGTCATTATTACCGAGGGCTCTACAACAAGCTCCAAACATTGAAGCAAGGAAGCAAAAGGGTGGAAGAGTACTACCAAGAGATGGAGGTGGCAATGATTCGAGCGGGTATAGAAGAGGATCGGGAGGCTACTATGGCACGATTCTTAGCGGGGTTAAACACGGAGATTGCTAACCAAGTAGAGCTTCATCATTATGTGGAACTAGAGGACATGGTGCACATGGCAACAAAGATTGAGAAGCAACTTAAGAGGAGGGGTGTCCAGTCAAGCAAGCCATTTGAGTCGACTTCTTGGAAATCAAATTAACCAAAAAGAGAGGAGAAATTGTCAACTTCATCCCGCGCCGAGTCAAGCCATCATCATTATCAAATCATGTTGGTAAGACCAATCCTACTCATACTTCTAATTGTAATCGTGATATCAAGTGTTTTAAGTGTCAAAAAAGGGGGCATATATCTAGTGAGTGCCCCAATAGAAAATTAATGATTATAATGCGGGGGTGGTGAATATGAAACCGATGATGAGGGAGAGGTTGGACATGATGAAGAGGGAGATCTTGAATCTGAAGATGGGGTTCGTGAGGAATTGAACTTGGTGACTAAGAGCATTTTGATTGCACAGATCGAGGATGAAGATGAAATTCAAAGAGAAAATATTTTTCAATCTAGGTGTTACATAGATGGGAAAGTGTGTAGTCTTATAATAGATGGGGGTAGTTATAAAATGTAGCTAGTTGGACTTTGGTAGACAAATTGGGGTTGACTACAACCAAACACCTAGTCCATACAAGTTACAATGACTCAATGATAGTTGAGAAGTTAAAGTGACTAGACAAGTGTTGATTGCATTCAAGATTGGGAGATACGAGGATGAGGTCATTTGTGATGTAATTCCAATGCAAGCATGTCATTTATTACTTGGAAGACCTTGGCAATTCGATCGCCGAGTGCAACATGATGGCTACACCAATAAGTACTCCTTGGTGCATAAGAACAAAAACATTTGTTTAGTTCCTCTTACTCCAAAGCAAGCGCATGAAGATCAATTAAAGTTGCAACAACCAAGTGAGAAAAATGCGGGTAAAAAAATGAGAGTGAGAGGAAAGAAAATAAGAAAAAAGAGAGTGAAAATAATAAGAGAGATGAAAAAGAGAATGAAAAAACTGGAAGAGAGAAAAGGGAGAGTGGGAGAATAGAATGAGAAAAAAAAATGAGAGTGTCAAAAAAGGAGACGAGTGAAAAAAGAGAGGGAAAAGTAATAAAGTGAGCATTTATGCTAAAATAAGTGATGTGAGGCAAGCCTTGATGCTAAGGAAGCCTATGCTCTTCTTTGTTCACGAAGAGAGCGCAAATTTTTCTAATAATCATGATACTTCTCTTGCTCCTTCTATTGATTCTCTTTTGTAAGAATTTAGTGACGTTACACCCAAGGAGGTACCCCAAGATTTACCTCCAACCCGAGGGATAGAGTATTAAATTGATTTCATTTTGGGTGCTACCGTTTCTAACTGTCCGGCTTACCAAAGCAATCCCGAAGAGACAAAGGAGCTTCAACGACAAGTCCAAGGACTTTTGGACAAAGGATTCATTCGAGAAAGCTTGAGCCCATGTGCGGTACCGGTCTTGCTCGTGCCAAATAAGGATGGTACTTGGAGAATGATCGTTGATTGTCGCGCCATCAACAACATCACTATAAATTATCGTTTTCCAATTTCGAGACTAGATGATATGCTTGATGAATTGCATGGTGGTTGCTATTTTTCAAAAATTGATCGTAAAAGTGGGAACCATCAAATTCGCACGAAAGAACGAGATGAGTGGAAAACGGCTTTTAAAATAAAACATGGGTTATATTGAGTGGTTAGTAATGCCATTTGGTTTAAATAACGCACTAAACAATTTCATGCATTTAATGAACCATGTTTTTCAAGCCTACATTGGGAAATTTGTTGTGGTTTATTTTGATGACATTTTGATCTATAGTCAAAATTTGGAAGATCGCTTGATTCATTTGAGAAGGTTTTTGAAGTTATTCGAAAGGAGAAATTGTATACTAACCTTCAAAAGTGTTCATTTTGTACAAGTGAAGTGATTTTTTTAGGTTTTGTTGTGAGTTCCAAGGGAATTGCGGTTGATGAAGAGAAGGTGAGAGCTATTAAAAAATGGCCAACTCCAACCACCGTTGGACAAGTTCGAAGCTTCCATGGCTTAACTAGTTTTTACCGAAGATTTATGAAGGATTTTAGTACGATTGCAGCCCCTCTCACCGAAGTCATCAAAAAGTGTGTTGGATTCCATTGGGGTGAAAAGCAAGAAAAATCATTCCAAAGTTTTAAAGAAAAGTTGGTAAACCCTCCACTTCTATCTTTACCTAATTTTTCTAAGACTTTCGAGATAGAATGTGATGCTTCGGGTATTGGGATTGGAGCGGTTCTTATGCAAGAAGGGAAACCTATTGCATACTTTAGTGAAAAGCTCAAAGGTGCGGTCCTAAACTACCCAACGTACGACAAGGAATTGTATGCCTTGGTTCGAGCTCTTGAAACTTGGCAACATTAATTTCTTGTGAGGGAATTTGTCATTCATACCGACCATGAGTCATTAAAGTATCTAAAAGGGCAACAAAAGTTGAACAAGAGGAATGCAAAATGGATGGAATTCATCAAGCCATTTCTATTCGTCATTAAATACAAAAAGGGTGTCGAAGATTTGAGGACAAATCCTTTTCAAGAGGAGGGGAATGTTGAGGACATGCCAATGCTAGAAGTGGAAGATGGTGCAACTCAAGTGTAAAAGGGTCTAATGACAAGATCGTGGACAAAAATGATGCTTGCCAACTTCGTTCGTGACTTCACAATCAATGAAAAGGTGTTCAAAGACAATGTGGATAATTTGGAGTTGATTGTGGTTCAAATGGAGGTTCAAAAACAAAACTAAATCTTAAATTTCCAGCCCTGTCCATTCCCCCCCATAATTCATTCCATGGCCATGATTTTTCATGAAGCTCTAGGAATTTTCAGCATTTTCAGATTTTTTGTTACAGCTTTGACGAGCCGCCCAGAATGTTCTAAATATGGAAATAAGGCTTATAATATGTTTTCGAAAAGTTACATATGTTTAGTTTCCAAGGGGCCAAACAGATCCTTAATCAGAAGTCTTTAGAAGAAGTTTAAAATTTTGGTTCACTATATAAACTCAAGTGATTCTTCATTTGAAATCATCCAACTTTGAAATAATATATGAGAGTTTTCTATTTGTTTTATAAACTCTGAACTCATCAAGATTGTATTACTTTTTGTGTTCAATTTCGACTTATCAAACGGATCACCACCACCGTTTGTGGCGTCATTCACCTAGTACAAGGTTATCACTAATTGGGAGTTAAGGTTTTGGTTTCATCATTCATCTCACATCACTTGATTCCTCGGTTTGCGTCTTTTGGGGACGTTGGGTCAATGTTTTCGCCATTTTTCAACAATTTTTTCAATTAGAACCAGTGTTCTAAAAAGCGGCCTATGCGGGGCATAGGCGATAGGTGGTGGCCGGAGCCGCACTTTCTTTCAAGGCGGGGAGATTATGCGTTGGGCGGGCTGGGCGGAGCTGGGCGGGCTAGGCGGACTGGGCGAGCATGGCGGGTCTAGGTGGAAACGGGGTCAATTTTTTTTTAATAAAGTCAAGTTAATTTTAGATATTTTTTATCCTCTCTAACGTGTCCGTTAGGGCTCTATCTCTTGATTTCTCGATGAAATCGTGTCTCTACTCTTTCCTCTCCGCCATTCTCTCTCCATCAGTCCATCATCTTCATCGTTCTCCCTACTCGTCTGCATGAGTCGACTCCACCATCTAAATGATCGACTATAAATTAATAAAATTATAAGCCCTATATTTTTCGTCTCAAAGAAATTGAGTATTTGATTACTTTGTTTAAAAAATGTGAAGTAATGTTTATATGTTTTTTGTCATATGAAAATGTATTGTTGTTGGTAACATTGAAACTGAAAATTCATTTTATATGAAATATATTTATAAATTTGTCTAATTTCTTGATCCCGCCTAAACTCCATTTAAGTTTCTAGGCGTTAGGCCTGACTCCATCACCTATCATTCGCACTTTTCAAAACCTTGATTAGAACGATATAGAATTCCATTTGAATAGTTTGATTTTAGGGCGAGGTTCACATCACAATCACAACTAGTTAGACTACCTACAATGGTTGTTTGAAAGTGGGATGAAATTGAATTTCATACAGCTCGGTTCACTGCAATGGGGTATTACTGCTGGTTGAATGGATTGACGGGATGAAATCTTTCATCCCGTATGAAACCTTTTTTTTTTTTTTTTAATTGGACACGTGTCGGCTTGGCATTGGTCCGTACTTTATTATTTTTTCACCCAATTATTTAAACTCAATTATCTCATAATAAATGATTTAAAAATAAAAAGAAAAATTCACCAAAATTCATCATTTTTTTCCCTACAAATTGATACAAGTTTCATTTGATTTGGACACAAAAAAAAAACCACTTAGTTTTCAATTTGGGCTGAATTATTACCTAGTAAATTAATATTTTTTTTAATTTTTTTTCACCAAAATTCATCATTTTTTTTTCCAACAAATTGAGAAAAAGTGCATTTGATTTGGACAAAAAAAAAAACACTTAGTTTTCAATTTGGGCTGAATTATTACCTAGTAAATTAATTATTTTTTTAATTTTTTTTTCACCAAAATTCATCATTTTTTTTCCCTACAAATTGATATAAGTTTCATTTGATTTGGACACAAAAAAAAAACACTCACTTTTCAAAAACAGAAAATATAAATAAAATAAAAGTGGTGGGGTATAGAATGATGAGTTGGAAGGAGTTAAAATTTAATTTAAGTAGTTATTGTAGGGAGTTAAATAAAATGGGTAGATGAAATATTAGGTGGATGAAAAAAAGTGTAAAAAGTATTGAATGAAATGGGGGAAGGTGTATTACCCATTGTGGGTACTCTTATAGTTAACTAGAATAAGCCCGTGTCCGAGGACACGTTATTTTTATTTTTTTTTAATTAAGCCCGTGTCGGACGCGTTTGTTTGTTTTTTTTTTTTTTTTTTAAGGGCAAAATGGGAAAGGGATAAAATAGTGAGGGCAAAATGGAAATTTCGACGATTGATACTATTCATTCAACTGTTCATAGTGGGGGTCTAATTTATACTATTGTGTGATTAGTCATCATCATTGAATATGAATCATTGAATATTAATATGAATAGGAGTTCCACTTCCACTATTATCCATTACCTTTTTTAATTGCATAGTGAGAGGTGGGCCCCCAGCCATATATCCTCCATTTATAAAGACACATTAAATCACGGCACTCCGTGATTGGTGTGGACCTGCCAAGGGATTATTATTTTTGTTTATGTATTAGCCTACCTATATCTTTTTGACCTACTTTACTATACTATCATAAAGTTTCAATTTTAACTGTTCATCTATTTTTTTTTAACATTTTAAATCACTCTACTATACAGTATAACCTTATTCTCTACATTCAAAAAGGCCAAAAACTTATAAAAAATGTGTTTTTTTAAAGCTTAACAAAAAACGTGTTTTTAGACTACGTCATCGACTCTTTCACTTTTTTCATACCGTCTCTCCTGCCCCGTCACTGTCAACAATCGCCATTGAAGAAATCGCAATTGTGAATTCAGATCATAAATTCGATCTCAATTAGTGTTATCTCAAG
The DNA here is from genome assembly GCA_022495995.1 of Adenophora triphylla var. japonica. Lineage (NCBI taxonomy): Eukaryota > Viridiplantae > Streptophyta > Magnoliopsida > Asterales > Campanulaceae > Adenophora > Adenophora triphylla. The sequence continues at coordinate 134,266 of JAFEMH010003784.1, forward strand.
GTTCGAATTTGCTTATTGGGAGTTAATTAGGGTTTTTGTTTGTTGATTTTTACGAATTTATGAACGTTGGAAAGGATTTGCTGTTGACTTTGATTGGATGGATTCATTGTGAATTTGTCAAGAATGGTAATCGATTGATTGATTGATTTTGTTGGAGAGGGAGAGAGTGAAGAAGGGGTGTATTGCTGCTTGCTGATGTGAATTTATGAATGTTGGGAAGGATTTCTTTGTTTCTTTGTTGGTGGGGATTTGATGTGCCGGTGTTAGGGATTTGATGTGCCATCTAGGGATTTGATGTGCCGGTGTATGTGTTTTTGAGTGCCGTGCATGTGTTTTGAGTGTCGGTGCATGTGGGAATTTGAGTGCCGGTGTATGTGTTTTTGAGTGCGCGGTGTATGTGTTTTCAAATGCCGGTCATTGTATTTTTGAATGTCGGTGCTTGTGTTTTTGATAGCCAACAAAAATTATTACCGGTGTTTTTGAGTGCCGGTGTATGTGTTTTGAGTGCCGGTGGATGTGTTTTGAATGCCGGTGCATGCGTTTTTCAATGTCGATGCTTGTGTTTTTGAGAGCCGGCAAAAATGTTAGTGTTACAAAGTGCCGTTGTAGTATCGATAAGTGCCGGTGTAAAAAGTGCTAGTGCATGTATATTAAGTGACTTTATAAACTAACACCGGCACTGCTGCACTTTGTTACACTAACACCGGCACTTTGTTAAACTAACACCGGCACTTGTTTTACACTAACACCAAAGACTTTGTACACTAACACCTGCACTTTATTACACTAACACCGGCACTTTTTACACTTGGCACCGGCACTTTGTTACACATGTCACCGGCACTAAGTTTGGACAAAGAGAGCTTTTAAACGGCACTTTTTAGACGTGCACCGGTACATTTTACCATAACCCCGGCAATTATTTATACGACTACGCAATTATTTAGAACAAATTCACATAATTTCCAATTGAATTGACCCAAACTTGACAAATTAAACCCTTTATCCACACCATTGAAGGACATTCGTTTATCCAACGAAAAACGAAGAGCTATGGAATCAAATCACACGCTTATCTCCAATTAATTATGTACCAATCAATAAAGTATCAATCAATTATGTAACGAAGCATAGTTGACAATGGACATTAATGGCGGAACTAGGGCACGAATTGTAGGTTACAAAATACTCAGCCCGAGTGAGCAGCTAGGAGGAACGATCGGAGCTTGGGATGGCCGAGAGAAGATGATCGGAGCTTGGGATGGCACGAATATGTAATATTAACACCTGGCATTTATCGTAGTTTGCAGTAATTACAAAAATGCCTCAGTTTGTTTTGAAAACACGTTTTCCTTTTCTTAAGAAAAACTAGTTTTTTATAAGACCAACTCTTCAAAAAGTTAGTTTTTTTTTTTTTTTTTTATAAAACTTAACAATATTAATGAGAATTTGCAGAAAACTAACGACAAAAAAAAAAAAAAAAAAAAAAAAAAGGATTTCCCCCCACCAATTTACGACTCTCCAAATCCTTCACCAAGCACTATCAAGTATCAATGTTCACCAAACTAGAACAGCACCCTCCGACCCTCTTCTCCAATCAACTCACTTAGTTAGTTCGGCCAATACAATATTTAACTTTTTTTGTTGTAGTTAAGTTTTGGTAAATTTTCGTTAGTTTTGTTAAGTTTAGTTGATAAAAAATATTTTTTTTTGGATGTCATTAAAGGGTAAGGATGGGTGTTTATATATAGTAGCGTGATTAAAGCTGATAAAAAAATACATTCCAGAATTTCATATAGTACAATATTATTATGTAGTCCTGAACCAGTGGAAGGTACTCTGGCCTATTTACCCGACTTAAGTTGGAGAAATGAGTATCCAATTCATTAGTTCCTGAACCTGGATTGATTGTAGTCAATCAACAAGCAAGTAGTTGATAAAACAGTTATCTTTAAATAGTGGTATAAAATCATATGTTTAATTTCGAAAACACGAAGATTAAAAAATGGCAATTTTTAAACCCAAAGAAGGTCAAGTACCAAGGGTAGGAATGGTAGTAGCGGAGGTGATGGTGATGACCAGAATTGGAATCGGAGAAGACGTGCGCGGTCGAAAATGGAGGGTTTACAATTACATTAAAAAATTCAAAAAAAAAAAAATGTTTTTTATATGACTACCTACATTACATTGATTCTTCCTTTTTTGCCAAGGGGGTGGGCTGAGCTGGTAAGTGGGGGTGCACTTAGTATTTTTTTATTTTATTTTTTTAACATGTCAACATTAATTTTGGGTTGGGGGGAGGGGATTGCATCCACCCCTTTGGGTGTGCCTATGTCCCTCCGAATTACATAGGTAATAGCTCCATACAAAGATGGCATTCTCTTGTCTCAATAATTTGTAGCCATAAGAGGATTGCACGTAACATCATTTTATTTTATTTTGGCCATTAAAAATATCAAAGCTTTTAGCATTAGGGGATCCCAGCAAGTATATATAGAGAGAAATAATTATTATTATTATTATTATTATTATTATTATTATTATTATTATTATTATTATTATTATTATTATTATTATTATTGAATTAAAATTACATGTAAATAAAAAGAAATAAGATAGGAAGAAAAATAGCTAGGTTTTAATAGCGGGAGCTCTACCTTGTAATTGAAGGCATCCATGATGACAAGCTTCATTACAAGAAGATCTGGTTGAACCTTGAAGCGTTTTGCAAATTGGAATGCATCTTTTTGTGCATTCCTCTAACAACGTCATGTTTAGGTTTAGTGCTGCTTCCGCTTCCACACCATTATTATTATTCAACCTCATCAATAATAATAATAATAATATCATCATCGTCCATGTCCATGTCCATGCTTTTTCAATAATCATCGCTTAGCTTAATTATATAACCGCCTATACATACACTATATATATATATATGTGTTGAAATTAATTAACTTGGTTAGAGAACATCTGATTTGATTTGAGAGAGAGAGAGAGAGAGAGAGGTGTAGAGTAAAAAGTGGAAAGTATATTCTTTGACTTGGTCCAAACAACTTAGGTTCATCCAATCCAAATGATCGGAGTGGGCAATGGCTATGTTTTTGGGTATACATGGTGGAAACGAATATATATATGAAAAATCCAATCTATTAAAAAAAAAATTGTATCAAGAAGCTCGATCCCTTCTTCTGTCGAAAACAAGAATGTGCAATGGGTTGATAGAGTTTATTAGGCAAACAACTTGTTGTGTCAATGCTCATTTGACAATACTTGCTTTAAATTTTATGGACAGTGAGATGAACCAAGAGGAGCCTATTCTTTAACAACACTGCCTTCTTAATACTTCCTTTTCATTTCATTCCGCTTAATTCAACTTGGATTTCATCAAATTAAAGGAATGCAATGCAATCATGGTTAAATATGAAACAAGCTATGATTAACTTTACAGTTACTAGAGCAATAGGAAGTTGCAGAAGCAAAAGGGGGAGAAGAGAAGAAATCCATATGGAATGTTTTCCTTGAAAAATCTCTCTGTCCATATATATAATTACACATATAGCCTACTTCAAAAAGGATCTGACACAAACAATTCACCAGTTGAGATGGAGCCCTATTATTTTATTTTGACAAGTACTAAAATTCTAAGAAAGAATGCTCGAAAGTGAAGCTGCATGTTTATGTTTATGTGTAGGTCAATAGACTCTGTCTTTGGTCCTTAAGTACTTTGGAACATTACCATGACTCTACTTCTAGTTCTTGTTGAACCCAAACAACGATTTAATGGCGTTGATTGCGTTCTCATTGATAAACGATTCATCATACTTGTTCAGAAGAGGCTTAAATTCCTCTGATTTCCTTATGTTTTCAAGGTCAGGGTCCGTACGAATTCTCTGCAATATTTAAAAATAACAAGTTTACATGACACCATAAAATTAAATAAAATAAAATTATAGTAGTAATGTTGTTAATTAAGTTACCTTGTAATCTTCAAAACCTGCTTCCATGGCATCCTTAAGAGCAGAAAGTCCAGCTTGTATCTGTCATTTAGTTAGAAAATTAGGTTTGCAGAGTTTCAACGTAGGCATGCTGCAATGCAAGCTGATTAAGTTTATATATATGGTGGTACTGGTACCTGATTGAGCTTAGCATAGCAGCATGCGACGTTGTAACTTGCAACTGAAGCTTCATTTGGAGACGGTTTTGATCCCAACACCGATTCAAATTTCTCGAGTGCTTCTTCGTATTTGGCGCTCCTAAACACAAAAAAAAATATTTGTGGTCAAATGTCGGATCAAATATGTTTGCTCCTATAGCTTACTTCTAGTTTGCAAAAATGGAAACTTAGGTAAGTGCTTTTTTTAAGCATATGCCAAAAAGACCCTATTTCATTTAGCTCCTTCATGCCAACAATAACTAGTTATTTCGGGTTTCTACTAGCAGCTTTAACTATAACCTCAGCTTTATATATCGTGCTGAGCAAAATACACCTTATTTGAATTGCCCAAAACTCAGAAAAAGCAATCTTTCTGCTAATTACTTTGCAAGTTCTTAGTCATTGAGATTGATGGTAATTCAGATTACTATTTAAGTATAGATATTACCTCTTTTTTCCTCCTTTCAAACAAATTGAAATGATTGAAGTTTTTCGATTTGGAATTGTGTTGAGCCTAATTTTTATTACAGTTGTCTTAAAGAGCTTACTTGTAAAGCAGTAGACCTTCACGGAGCTCTTTTTCTCTGAGTTCCTTCTGTTCCTTTTTCCTCAAATAATTTTGCATCTGAGTTTCAAACCAACATTCTAACACTACATTAGGTTCTGGTGAACTGAAGCATGTACTTGTTTCTTTTAATTAAAGGGAGTTGGACTATCAAGATAATTACTCACTTGGATTTCCCTGACTTTGTCGCTTACAACACCAGAGTTCCTCTCGGCTCTGATGATCTCCTTTTCTGTTAAGTCCCCTGCAGTTTCGATCTTCCCTGTGGGATCAAACTCAGTTACAGAATGTCAAGTCAAAAATAGACTACTTTATAGGGATGGATTGGAGGCCATACAATTCAATTGTTGGAAGAAATATGAACGGAATAACTAACTAACCATATCTCTTCTGCATTTTCATGAGCAAGGGGCCGACTCTCCCGCGGATAGTGTACATTGTTCTTCCATATTCAGCAGCAGGCCACATTTCTGTTCCAAATATTGCACTGCAGCATTTTAGCAATATATTATCACCTCTTGAGCCAGCAAGTAAGTTGAGCAATTTCGTTAGAAGATAGTACCACCCTCTCCGTTGTACATAAAGAGGAGTCCACTGACAAACCAAAGTATGAGTCTTTGAACATGTGCTCGTCAATAAAAAACTCCTTTTCAATGAGTTTATGTAACCAAACAACCAATATATGCAAACATCTAGCGACTGAGATGTCTGTAAGTGTAGATATGACATGAAACAAGTGATTTAACAAACAAAATGAGAGCATATGTTATGGCAGAACGAAGCAGTATAGTTTGTGGCTATGAACAAGTAACTATGTACCAAATTTAGAAATCAGCAATAGACAACAGGAAGCCATCTCCCAAATAGATAAGTACAAGTTAGGCTTGCCCAACAAAATTCAAAGTTAACATGAGATGAAATAGCAGCTTGGATTTATACGGTTTAGGCCTCACACACATTGTGAAGCTTGACTCTACCTACCACTGAGCCACTTCTTGAGGACTTGGGGGGTCAAGATTTATTGTATAAGAAAAAAAAAGGAGTATTTGGAATTGATTGAAATAAAGGGTAAGGAGAGGATTAAAACCTGGTGGCAAGAACTTTGTCGCCGACTGTGAACATATTAGTAAGGTCGGCGGAGCCACCAGGGGCGATGGCATCAATGTAAGTGCCCCCATCTCTCCCCTTGACAAACTTCAAACCATAAGGTTGCACGATCTCTACCTCGTACTCCTCATATTTTTCTTCTTCTCCTTGTCCTTCTTCTTGGCTGCTGCTACTACTAGCGTCACTTGATTTTGTGTCAGCAGCTTTAACCACCAAAATGGATGAAGATGATTTTCCCCCCAAGTGGGTATTGGAATTGAAGCATAGGAGGAGGGAGGAATTGATCTTGTGTGGGGAGGAAACAGAGACATGTCCTACTGCTCTTCTTATGTATCTTGGGGATGAAGAACACAGAGAATATGACGGGAAAGTGCTGTTTGGAGCTGTGGCCGCCATTAAAGATGATGAATTCAAGAAGGGAGGTTGTTATCAGAATGAAGGAGGGAAATCGTTGCAAACAGATTACATTTCAGCTCAGGTCACCACACCACACCACACCAGTGGCTGTGGCTCTACTGATCCCTTCACTCCACTCCCATTCATTTCTTGACACGTGGCACTTTCATTTCCACCCCCCCCCCTCCTTTTTTCTTTTTTCTTTTTGCATATTCTTTGTGATACCACCCAGTAACATCATTTTCATTTTTGTATTCAGATTTTCCCATGAACAAGTGACTGATTAAGTTTGAGAAATTGGTGTTATAGAAAAGCACAAGGAAGGAGAGGGAATAAAAAGCCTAGACAACACCAACTTCCTCAGTCCGTCTTTTGTTGCCAAAAAACATGTCAAATTCTTCATCAAAAGAAAGAGGGCTAGTTTGTTTGTTTGTTTGTTTGTTTGTTTTTATATATATAATAATAATAATAATATGGTTGGAATTGGATCGTTGGTTACTTGAATACAAAACAACCTTAGATTTTACAACACTCTTTCTTGATCAAAAAATAACCAACACATCAAGATCAAAAACTTGAACACCAAAAACTTGTTTGCTACTACTATTGCTTGCTTCAAGAAAAGTGAAGACTCCTCAGAAACAAGTGAGGATTATTACTCTCTCTCTCTCTCTCTCTCTCTCTCTCTCTCTCTCTCTCATGCATGCCGTGTACCCCAGCCAGAACTTGAACCTAACAAACTTGCCCCCACCCACCACTTCAATCTACTAACAATTTTCTGATTTACAATCTTTTTTTTTTTAAGAGATACTAACAATTTTCTGATTTACAATCTTTTTTTTTTTAAGAGAGAGAGAGAGAGAGTGGAGGCCGCCTTCCTCGTCTGTCTAACTCATAATTGAAACCCTCCAACAAGCATCTCAGTGGACTTAGTATCCATAACCTGACAAGACAAGAGAAAGGAAGCTCAGATCTGTAGATAATATGATCGATCATAATGTTATTATGAAAAAGGGGGGGGGGGGTAAGATGGGAGTTACCAAAGAGACCTCATCCATCAAGCTAAACATGGCCCAACACACACATACACAAAGTAACAACCGAACTAAAGATTCAAAAATATTTTCTTTTACCCGAATTGCCCATGGGGCTCCCAGCAACTGCAGGTGCACCCTCCTTCATCTCAACAACTACACAGTCCGACATCAAAAATGTTTTTGCCACTGACGAAGCATGCTCCAGGCAACATCTCACAACCTGGGAAAAATAAATGAATTAGAACCTCAAGATTTAGTCCTTGGAACCAATCCAGAGAGCTTACAAGAATTCCACACACGTGAGTAATTATGGCATATGGGAGGCAATAGGACCAGGATATGATTCCCAATCTCCATCCAACATAGTCTTCAGACCAAACAATGCCTCTCCAACAAGCAAGGCATCAGATTTTCACATGTTCCAAGGACGGAACGCAGGCAAACGAAATGTCGTGTTTAGACATCAGAGGAAAGGCGGGAGAATGGCAGTGCGTAGTGATGAAAGATTAGGATTGCACCTAAGCGGTCACATGCAAGATTACTGTTTGCAGACACTCACCTTTGTTGGATCAATGATTCCAGCTGCCATTAGGTCTTCATATTTCCCAGTGGCAGCATTATATCCATATTCAAAGCTGTCATTTGCTAGCACCTGAAATTAAATAAAGACTGTCAAATATGAACAAATGGGAAACCACAATCTCAAAACATTTGTTGTCTCCATATTCATGGTTAGACATGCAACCTACTCCACCATTGTAAAATTGATGACGCTGTTAAAGTATACCTTCTCACTAACAACACTTCCATTGACACCAGCATTCTTAGCAATTAATTTCAGAGGGTAACTCAAAGCTCTCTTAACAATATCTGCTCCAACCTGCAAACAGCACACACTTACGTACTGAGCACCATCTCAAAAGACAGAAGTAGAGGACCCCCAAAAAAGTTTCAAATGCCTTCAAATAAAAACGAAAACATAAGAAATGACCTTTTCAAAATGTATCACATTGTTCAAATAGATAAAAGCAAGAAACACTTTTCCTGACATGATGTATCCCAAGAATACGCTGCAGCAAACCTGGGAGGAAGGCGAGCTAGGTCGCGCGACATCAAGAGCCAGGAAGCACGACTCGTGCATAATATCACGAGTCGTGATGTTGTTCTGCACGACTGCTTGGGAGTTCACGATTCGTATCACGACTGAAGGAGGAAAGCACGACTCGTGAAGGAGGTCACGAGTCGTGACCTACGCGTTTTCAGATTCCGGATTGGTTTTAAATTCCTGTTTGACGATTATTTTGTTTCCTTTTTGAAGTGTTTTAAATTAGGACTCTTTTATTTTCCTTTTCCAAGTAGTTTAGGGTTTTGTTTAGAGTATAAGTACTCCCTTTCATTATTTGTTTTAAGATACTTTTGAATTATTGAATTTTAATTGATTGCTTTGCAATTGTGAAGTCTCCATTGACTTGTTTGAAGGTTGAATCCCTTTTGGGGCTGATTTCTTCATACCTACAAGAATCTCATCAATTTGGTGTTGTTCTTGCCAAACCCTAGCTCGTGGATTCGATCTAGGTCAAACAATACGTTTATTCGGTTGTTTGCCTATCCAGGTTACTTATTTTCTTTAATTATTCCGCTGCGTTCATTCTTATTACATCAGTTGGTATCAGTTAAAGGACGATCCAAGGATTATCATGGCTGAAAATCAAGGAAACAACGATTTACAATTACTTCTCCAACAATTGGTCGCATCAAATACCACCTTAAATAATACTTTACAACGATTTGTGGCTGAAAGTGCAACCCGACATGATGATCTCATAGCTACGATGGGAAGATTACAAGTTGGCGATGGGGACAGACGACGTCGAGATGATCCGGAGGAGGACAACAACCGTCGGCCGGCTGGAGGATTTCGGGATGACAGGACGAAGAGAGGATGATCGGCACTGTCGACCAACGACCAAAAATTCGTGCGAGATATTCCTTCTTTTCGGAGTGAATTGGGTATTGAAGATTTTACAGATTAGTTACGGGAGGTTGAAAAATTCTTTGACTTGATGCGTGTTGAGGAAGACGGAAGGTTCCATACGTTGCTTACAAATTACGTGGTGGTGCATCGCTTGGTGGGATACTTTGAATAGAGCGACGAGTTAGAGATGGTCGTCGACGATCGATCGATGGGAAAATATGAGGTTTGAGTTACGAAAGCAATTTCTTCTGATGATCACGAGCAAATAATTATATTTGAAGTTTTTGTCTTGTTCCCAGGGAGTCACACAATTGAGGAGTATTCTAGGGATTTCTATTCCCCGGGCTCCTTGGCTGATGTGTTTGAATGCTGAAGACAAACAGTGGCGAGATTTATTAATGGTCTTGAGTTGCTATTCGTAATGTCAGTAGAATTGGTTACTTCCCATTCTCTAGCGAGACGTTATTTCAAGGGCCAAGAAAGTGGAACGACGGCTTGCTTCTACTCCATCTCCACGATTTGGGGGCCTTCTACTATGAGCAATCTTGACCAATTTTCGGGTAACACGAACCAAACTTCGAGTTTGAATAAGGTAGTAGGTCATGAAAAACCTCCAGGTTTAAGTTCTAAGAATAGTGATGATAAGACACCAACTCCGGTTGCGGCTAAGACTCGTAGGTTCGTCGAGACGACTACTCATGTGGTACGCGACAAACTACTAATCCACTATGCTAAAACGTTTGGTAATAAATGCTATAGGTGTCAACAATAGGGGCATAATTCTAGTAATTGTCCTAATGGTCGGAAGGGGTTAATTTGGTTGATCGTGATGAGTGTGATGAGGATGGTTGTCCGATTGTTCATGTTGATCCTAATGGAGATGATGAGGATGAGGGTGGCGTTCGCCCAGGTCTTTTGTGGTTCGCGAGGTGGTGTCCACTCCTCTCTTGTGGTGGACAATGTGGTGGCTGATTTTGAAAGGCACAATATTTTTCGTTCGAAGGGGATGGTTCGTGGTGTGGTGGCCGATGTTATTATTGATAGTGGAAGTAGTACAAACTTGGTGGCGGGGATTGGTGAATAGGCTCGAAGCTTGTAGCGGACGAAACACCCCGCCTACGTTGTTGGTTGGATTAATGCTACGGGCACACTTAAGGTAACTCATCAATGTGTCGTTCCTTTTTCAATTGGTAGTTATACGGATACGATTACTTGTGACATAGTTGATATGAGTGCTTGTCAGTTGTTGCTTGGTCGACCGTGGCACTTTGATGTTGGTTCATTGCATTGTGGTCGTACGAATATGGTTAGTTTTGTGAAGGATGGTGTTCGCTTTACTCTCTCCCCATTACTTGATACGAGGATGAATGTTCGTGATGTTGTGGGTAAGGGTATTATATCCATTTGTGTTCCCCCAAATTTATTTTCGGGTACACGAAAGCCTAAAGGGTTGATCAAGGGGAGGTCGGGGCGGAAGGTCAACAATGGAGGGTCTAAAACTGCTAAACCATGTTCGTATTCTAAAAGCAAGAATTCAGGGACGAATTCTTTTGAAGTGGGGGTGTATGATGTATCCCAAGAATACGCTGCAGCAAACCTGGGAGGAAGGCGAGCTAGGTCGCGCGACATCAAGAGCCAGGAAGCACGACTCGTGCATAATATCACGAGTCGTGATGTTGTTCTGCACGGCTTGGGAGTTCACGATTCGTATCACGGCGAAGGAGGAAAGCACGACTCGTGAAGGAGGTCACGAGTCGTGACCTACGCGTTTTCAGATTCCGGATTGGTTTTAAATTCCTGTTTGACGATTATTTTGTTTCCTTTTTGAAGTGTTTTAAATTAGGACTCTTTTATTTTCCTTTTCCAAGTAGTTTAGGGTTTTGTTTAGAGTATAAGTACTCCCTTTCATTATTTGTTTTAAGATACTTTTGAATTATTGAATTTTAATTGATTGCTTTGCAATTGTGAAGTCTCCATTGACTTGTTTGAAGGTTGAATCCCTTTTGGGGCTGATTTCTTCATACCTACAAGAATCTCATCAATTTGGTGTTGTTCTTGCCAAACCCTAGCTCGTGGATTCGATCTAGGTCAAACAATACGTTTATTCGGTTGTTTGCCTATCCAGGTTACTTATTTTCTTTAATTATTCCGCTGCGTTCATTCTTATTACATCATGACATGATACTGAAATCAATATCAATAATAGGTAAACATCTGAAGCAAAGTTCAGTGTACCTTTTCCTCATCATTAGCAAGGGTATCCTTAATGGCATCGACTTTCGATGCAAGCCTTAATAGGGCGCACCCACCACCAACAACAATTCCTTCCTCAACAGCTGCCTGGAAATAAGTTTATATTGTTCAAGTTAGTACACACACTTTCCCACTTCATTCATTACATAAACTCCATGGAAAATTTACCTTTGTTGCGTTGAGGGCATCTTCTACTCTAAGCTTCTTCTCTTTCAGCTCTGTTTCAGTCTGTGCACCAACCTATACCGAGTTCCACAGAAAGTCAGCATGAATAACTGCACCAGCAAACACTCCAAGCCAAAGACATGCACATTTAACTGTTCAAAGATTACCTGAATGACAGCAACACCTCCTGCGAGCTTTGCAATTCGCTCATTAAGTTTCTCCCGCTCATAGTCTTGCTCAGCTGCCTGCTTGAACAGACAAAGTGACAGCGGTATCAGAGATGCCACAAACCACAATACTGCATGTAAGGTCTGTAAGTGAGTCTAGTCGTGAGAGAAAGAGTCTAACCTCAATAAGGTTTCTAATCTGTGCAACACGCTTATTAACTGCATCCTGGGTGCTGCCATCACTTACAATAGTAGTAGAATCCTTGGTAATAACCACCTTGGCTGCGTTCCCCAAGACTTCATTGCCAGCTTTGTCCACTGTAAGTCCCACCTCCTCTCTAATAACAGTCCCTGCAATACAACAAGGATATTTCAAGCGAAATTAGGAAATGATCAACCTCGAAGTCAATGCACCAAAAAGAGACTCTAGAAACAGAGAAACATAAAATAAACCTTCAAAACATGCAGAAATGATGCCACGGAAGGAGCAATCACATGGAATGAAAAAATGTTATAACAAATTAGACGCAAAATAAGAGACTCAGCCTAAAAACAACCTCCAGTTAGAATGGCAATGTCTTCAAGATATTGATTCTTCCTATCTCCGAATCCCGGTGCTTTGAGAGCAGCAATCTTCAAAGCCCCTCTTAGTTTGTTTACAACAAGAGTTGCTAGTGCCTCTTGCTCAATATCTTCAGCAATTATGACAATAGGGTAACCACCTCTGATGGCTTCTTCCAAGACATTAACAAGATCTCTGGCGTTTGTTATTTTCTTGTCTACTAGCAGCAACTGCGGAGAAAAATTAATGTACAGAAAACTAATTAACAACTGAACTAGCCCAATAGTTTCATAGAACCTAAGAAGCACGGTTACCACCAACCTTGCAGTTCTCGAATTCAACGGTCATCTTCTCACTATCAGTGACAAAGTAAGGTGAGATATAACCACGCTCAAACTGCATTCCTTCGACGACATACAGATTGTTTTCAGCACTTTTTCCCTCTTCAAGGGTCACAACACCAGTCCGGCCTACTTTACTCATGGCTTCTGCTATCATATTTCCTACTTCATAGTTGTTGCCAGCACTAACTGCAGCAACATCTGCTAGCTCGCTGTCTTTTACCTACAGCAACCATAAACCTCAGTCAACAAGAGGAGGTATCAAACCAATACCAATAACATAATTTTTTTTAAGTCACAAAATCAGTTGAACAATCACAAAGAAGAGTCTTTCTCACCTCTTTTGACATTAACTTAAGCTCATCCACTAAAGCTTTGGTGGTCTTCTCAATGCCTCTGGTAATTAGGACAGGGTTTGCACCAGCTGCTACTACCTAAACCATGTAGGCCAAAAATCAGTAAGGTGAGGGTATCAACAAAAACTTCAAAAGAATGATATATGTGCAAGGATTTCAAAAGAAAAAAGAAACAGCTGCCAATGAATTCCCAAGCAGACCTTGACACCTTCTGCAATAAGACCTTGGGCAAGAACAACGGACGTAGTTGTTCCATCTCCAGCCAAGTCGTTGGTCTTAGCAGCCGCTTGTCTGACCAGTTTTGCACCAATGTTCTCCACTGGATCCTCCAGCTCGACCTGAAAAGAATGCAGAAGTAAAAATAACATCCATGCATCAAACAGAAGCTTTTCTCCAGGGTTCAATTAATCTCACGCCAATGTGCAGAAAGATCAAGCACCATTGCAATCACTGAACTTAAATCTGAGAGACAACTTGCTTGCAGCTAACATCGACTACCAAAAAACATGAGAAATTGGCAACTACAAGTAAGCTGACCCACTTCTTTTATTTATTAAAGTAAGAAGCCAGTTCAAAATTGAGTGTATGAGCAATGGACTAAGAACAGTGAGATACTACTAGGTCTAGAGCACCTCTTTTGCCACGGTAACTCCATCATTCACAATTTTAGGGGAGCCATAACTGCTTTCCAAAACAACATTCCTTCCTTTGGGCCCAAGAGTAACGCCAACAAGGTCTGCAAGCTTGTTTACACCAATCTATGACAAAAAAAAAAGGGGGGACAGTTAAAGATGATATTGGAGGGAGTATGCAGCTGCTGCAGGGAATAGTAGGGGCAAGTTGAGAGACTCACTTGGAGTTTCTTAATAGCAGAACCATCCGTGTTGAAGTACAATTCCTTAGCTGCAGAAGTGATTTGGAGAGAACGAGTTCGGCGAAGAGAAACATTGTGTCTCTTACCACCAAATGAGGCAGAAGATGCTACCTTGTTTGAAGAAGTAGAAAGATTCTTATCCATCACATTATTGCTAATGGGAGCAGCTAGGGTTCCAGCTGATGACATGGCAGCAAAAGTGGATGCCATCTACTTCTTAAATTCTGGTAGAAACATCCAACAAGTTATCAGTATAAGCAGAATTAAACCACCGATTCTTGCCGAAAATGCACCCACTCCAAAAGAGTCAAGCTTTCTCTTCTCATTTCTTGTTTTATTCCCACAGGAGAGCCAGAATTCTAAAAAAGGTTGTAGTTGATTTTTCAAAAAAGCAAAGCAACCGTTTTATAACATGGTGGGTAGGGGGAACATATAAAATGTGCTGAAATGGCTCTCCAATCAATCACACCTATACAGTGCATAAAAATAATAAAGCCTTTGTATTACATTAGCGGCAAAGCACAACCACTCAAACAGGCGAGGACGAGCGATATGAGAATCCAAATATGAAGAAATAATCAGTGCTTAGCCGAAAAGAAATCAAAATTGAGAATTCAACAAAACAAAAACAGGTTTAATCGGAATGAATTATAGTGATTAAAACTTACATTGAAATGGGTTGTCGTTGGTGTTCAGAAGCGACGGAGGGAGGGACGGACGGCGGGGAGTGGTGGTTTATCTTCCTTCAGGCTTCAGTTGCGACTGCTGAGTACCTACAACTATAGCTTGTTCATTCTAGGTTTATAATACTCCGTCCCCCGACCGAAAGTTCACTATTTTGTTGGGGAGTGCACACAAATTAAGAAAAATGATAGAGTGGGAGAAGGATTGTGAGAAAAAAGAAGTGAGTGAATATGACAAGTGGGATTCTTAATTTAAATGTGTGAAGAGGAAAAGTTAATGGGTATGATAAGTAGAATCTACAATCTATAGTATAAATGAAACCCCTCTTGTGAACAGTGATATGAACAGTATCACGTGTCGACTTTACCATTTTGCCCTCACTATTTTGTTCCTTTCCCATTTTGTCCTTAAAAAAAAAATTAAATATGTCGTACGACATACTTGCCCTTAATTTTCAAAAATAACTTTTCCCTCCTAAAATTTGAATTTTTGTAAAAAGTGATCCACATTAAAAAAAAAAAATAGTATGTCGTGCGACATACTTGCCCTTTAAATTTTTTTTTTTAAATTAAAAAAAATATTTTAAAAAAAACGTGGCCTTGAACACGGGCTTAGGCTAGTTTAAGTATATGAAAGAAAGAAGTGGACCCACATTTTTTTATCATTTTAGAAGAAAAGATGAAGTTTCTAATAAGACACCACAACAACAACAACAACAACAAAGCCTTAGTCCCAAAATAATTTGGGATCGGCTAAAATGTAAAGCTTCAAAAATAGGACGGAGGGAGTATATAGGCCTTGAAAAGGGTCCCATCTAATCTTGAACCTTTCGTTTCATCAACCCTTGGATTTCTCTCCCTTTCCTTTCCTCCTTAACATCTGAAATTCTGAACCTTTAGGGTGTGCTTTCGAGTTTTATAGGAAGAGAAAGGAAAGGAAAAGGGAGGAAAGAAAATGGAAGGAAATTAAAATCTCCTCTAGGTACTCCCGAATTATGAGGAAAAGGGAAGGAAAAAATGTAAAATTATAATTATAATCTTAATGAAATAAAAGAGGAGTATTTATTTGCAGGGGCGGAGCCAGGAATTGGCCGAGGGGGGGGGCAAGATTACACGGGGGTTCGGGGGCAGCACCCCCGGAAAAAAAAATTTCGGGTCGGACAAGTAAAAAATGGGTCGGATCCATGAAATACAATGTATTTTAGTTAACAAAAATGATAAAAGTAAATAATTCAAAGAACGATTGAAATAATGTTGAAGTATTTAACGCAAACAATTTATTAAAATATATTACTCGTACAAAAAAGAAATTCAAATTTGTTAATTAAACTTGGGATAATAGGAAGAAAGACCAAAAACAAAAAAAATGGGAAAAGCCTAACGAATTAATTAAGATTGAAAAAATGTGAGGAAATTAGGAGAAAGAGAAAAACAAAACTGTTAAGAGAAAGAATAGCAAAGATGGAAGACAAATAAAATTAATTGAAAATGTAGATAGCAGGGTTCGAACATGGATTTGAAAGGAAACACCAAAGGCTTTAACTTCACCCCTTCTACCGCTGAACCACACCACTCACTGGTGTTAATTTTGAAGTTAATTATATATATACATATATAACAAAAATATGGTGGGGGCAAAAAAAAAAAATTCCACTGCATTTCCGCCGCTGGGGGGGGCGAGTGCCCCCACCTGCCCCCCCCTGGATCCGCCCCTGTTTATTTGTGAAGGTAAAATAGAAAGAACACAAAAAGCTCATTTGAATCACTAGTGATAAGCCCGTGCTACGCATGAATTGCATTTTACCTTTTATTAGTAAGTTGAATGATAATAGTTACCTTATATAGTAACTATTATGATTAACTAATACTTTTAATAGTAATAGTTAACATATATATAGTAACTATTATGATTAACTAATATTATTAATAGTAATAGTTAACATATATTGTAACTATAATACTATTAATTAACCTATATAGTAAACTAATACTATTTATAATAATAGTTAACATATATAGTAACTATTATAATTAACTAATACACTTAATAGGATTAGTTAACTTATATAGGAGTAACTATTATAGTGAACTAATACTATTAATAGTAATAGTTAACATATATAGTAACTATTATAGTTAACTAATACAACTAATAATAATAGTTAACTTATAAAGTAACTATTATAGTTAACTAATACTATTAATAGTAACAGTTAACATATATAGTAACTATTATAGTTAACTAATACAATTAATAGTAATAGTTAATTTATAAAGTAACTATTATAGTTAACTAATACTATTAATAGTAACTAGTATAACACCCGTGCGTTAAACGCACGACCAACAAACTGTGAAAAATAACGAAAACTAAATAAAAAAAATTGTTAAAAATGTCATTAAAAATATTCATAATGAAATTAACAATAACAACTACAAATTTTGAAAATTTTCTTTGTAAACAACATTTGTTGTTTCATCCACAGTCTTTCCAATAAAAGTGAAAATCAATTTAAGTAAAGTTATTCTAACGACCAGGTTGTCTTTTCAGGTTTTTGAATCCCTCCGTCCCAAAATAAATGTACCTTTTTTACACTTGACATCGATTCATTACATCAAAGTTTGGTTATACAAAATGGAATAAGCAGAGGTGAAACAAAAGGGAAGACTATCTATATCTACATTGTTTGTACTACATTACACAGAGCCATTCATTTTGGTTTCGAGCTACCTTTGCAAATGTTCCTCCATTTATCTTTCAGGTCTACTACATTGCGATTTTGGAACACACTACCTCCAAAATCTAAAATCCTTTTCCAAGGAAAAACTCCATCGTTCGCATTTGAAAATTTCTGCACTCCCTCCTGCCAAAAAGATATACAAAAATCATTGAGATGAAGTGTCTCAAGTGGGAAATGATTAAAAATAAGAAAACCACGAAAAAGAAGTTGGTGGATAGAGAATCAGGGCAGTAATTCTTGAATAGAACCATAAGGAACAATCATGTACAATCCTTCCAATCCCAACCCTTAATTCAGCTTATCTGGCACCCGCAGCATACCCATATAAAACAAAAGATGAAAGAACACTGCAGATGACTTAATTGAAAGAGATCTTTCCATGAGGATTTCACACACAAAAAAAAGGGTAAAGTCTTCAAGTTCAGCAAGTGCACAATTTATTGCTCAAGCTCATTTCATTCACCGGCTGGTTACGTTCTAAAACTCACTAATGGTTGGAATATAATTGCAAACCAGAAATTACAACTAAAGTGAGCAAACTTGAATACATGGCTCGGCATTACAGTAAATAGCTTCATGTAAGTCACATAGTTAAGCTTTGTCTTAATTTTGTAAGAGTCGGATTGAGTATTCTCAGTACCGACAAATGATTGGTGGAATGGGAATATGTAACCAAAGGGGAATCTATTGTGAGGTGCTTTTTTTGCATGCCTATATCTTTTCCCTTCATCTTTAATGTAACACAATTCTACTATGCATTCCCACCTTATTTTAAGAGTCATTAATAGGGACCAAATTGAGGAAACTAATTATGGACCATTTTCCATGTCATAAACCAAATAAATCTTTCTGTCACTCGCAGAAACATGGAATGGGAAACAGGTTGTCATTTACAGGTGGCACAGAAGGCTGTGCTAGTCCCATATCTTCTTCATTCGACCTAACTGAATTCACATTTCTTCCGTCGACATTTGCTCCACAGTTATCAATCAAATTTTCTTCTCTTGGTTGGTTATGCACAGGCCCACTTAATCCCTTAAGGATTTCTTTTGTCTAGATTTGTTCTGAAAGCCAAAAAAGGCATTCAGGTCATTCCTTGCAAGTAAGGCCTTTCTTTTAGCTTCCTTGAACTCCAAAATTGCACGAGAATATGCACAAAAGGGACAATAGAAATTTTGATTTGCATCAAAGGTGGCTGCCGAGCCCAAGCAGCTTTCATGAATCACTAGCGGGCAGGCATTAGAAGAACACACTAACATCTGACCACCTTCATTACAATTAATACAAAGATTTATCTCAGTCGAGTCAATAGTTTCCATGATATCTTCTGTCTTTGCACCATGAGAGCTCGAGAGACCATGCAAAGCATTTGCTTGAATTTTATTAGACATTAAAGCCACAGAGCACAACTACAGCGGGTGATGAACAAAAAAAAAATTAAAAGCATCAAAGTATGGAAATGCAGTAATGGAACTTACGACGTGTTTCCAAAAGTGCTCAAGGCTCCAACCTCTGGGATTTCACCCGTCAAGAAATTTGTAGATAAGTTCCTGAAATGAATGCTACAGATTAAATTCTCTAGCATAAATGATTTCCCTATTCTCAAAAGTTTTCAAATGGAATCCAAACAACATAGCCTGTGCACTTACAAATATTTGAGACGAGTGAGACGACCAAGCGAGGAAGGTATTGCACCTTTCAGTGTATTGCTTGACAAATCGCTGCATTTAATTTGCAGTAACAAAAGCTACATAAGAGGTTAAATCACAATATAATCAAATAGATGAATAAAAAAAAATAGCTTACAGTATGGTAAGTAAGGAAAGATTTCCAATATCCGAAGGTATGCCTCCCTGGAGATAATTAGACCTCAAGTACCTGTAGTCAATGTGAATTGCTAACTGTGAATTGACATGTAAACACAAAGAAACTAACTGAAAAGTAAACACAAAGAGAATAACCGAAAAGTAAACACAACTCGATATAAATACACTCCACCCAGGCCCCACACACACACTTACAGAGCTCGGAGTTCAGAATAATAGCTAATTTCGTGAGGAATTAGACCGTGTAAGCTGTTCTGGTGAAATGCCCTAGGTTAGTCAAAACAAATACCAAGACATCAAATATCAGAACCCTTGCAACACTAAAGCGATTGTTCAATCTACAAAAAAAATTCGTGAGGAATTAGACCGTGTAAGCTGTTCTAAGCATACAATCCAAATTACCTATTTCATTTATTCAGCTTAGACGAACTTCACAACACTAAAGCGATTGTTCAATCTACAAAAAATTGCAACATCAAACAGAGACAACAACGAAAGCAATTGTTCAATCTACAAAAAATTGCAAACATCTCAAGCACTAGATGAACGATTGTAATCAATCGAGCGACAACGAAGCCCTAAATCACATAATCACAACAATCAACGAAAAACATTTGATAATAATCATTAAACAGCAAACGAAAACAAATTACAGGCCAAAACAAAAGGATAATCAAAATGAAAAATGTTGGGAACCTGAGGGGGAGTCAAGAGACCAGGATGGTAAAGAGATTGATGTTGAAGGAGAGCTGCTTGATGCATCAAAACTTGCTGTTGTTGTTGCTTCAGCCTCTGATGCTGCATTCTTTCAGATCGATTCTCGAATCGAATATTTTCGTGGGATTTGAATGGATGAATGTTAGGGTTTCAAAGGTGAAGACGAGAAGGGCCGGACTATTTTTGTGGAAGAGGGAGTGATTCCTTGAAACGGGATGTTTATGGGAAGAGGAAGTGTTGCCTCGAGAAGAGAGGGAGTCATCAAAGCTTGCTGTTGTTGTTGCTTCAGCCTCTGATGCTGCATTCTTTCAGATCGATTCTCGAATCGAATATTTTCGTGGGATTTGAATGGATGAATGTTAGGGTTTCAACGGTGAAGACGAGAAGGGTCAAACTATTTTTGTGGAAGAGGGAGTGATTCCTTGAAACGGGATGTTTTTGGGAAGAGGAAGTGTTGCCTCGAGAAGAGAGGGAGTCATGCCCGAAGAAGAGAGAGAGAGAGAGAGAGGTAGTGGCAGCCAGGGAAGGTGAGGCGACGATGAGGCGAGTTGATTTTCTGGAATGTTCCAAATTTGAGCGGGAGAATGAAATGCTAATGACTTCAGCTTTTATATATTAATTCTCGAATCGAATATTTTCGTGGGATTTGAATGGATGAATGTTAGGGTTTCAACGGTGAAGACGAGAAGGGCCGGACTATTTTTGTGGAAGAGGGAGTGATTCCTTGAAACGGGATGTTTATGGGAAGAGGAAGTGTTGCCTCGAGAAGAGAGGGAGTCATGCCCGAAGAAGAGAGAGAGAGAGGTAGTGGCAGCCAGGGAAGGTGAGGCGACGATGAGGCGAGTTGATTTTCTGGAATGTTCCAAATTTGAGCGGGAGAATGAAATGCTAATGACTTCAGCTTTTATATATTAATAGATAGTTAACATATATAGTAACTATTATAGTTAACTAGTATAACACCCGTGCGTTAAACGCACGTCCATAACACTTTGACAAAAACAGAGCCATAAATAAAAGAGTCAATAAAAAGACAAGGATAAATATTAAATTTACTATTCAGTGATCCCAATATTATCATTTGTAGATTACATATTCTTAGAAGCAAATGAGTATCAATAGTGCTCTGAAAAGATGATGAAACCAATATAAGTTTGAGGTAATAGACAGAATATTCAAAAAAAATAAAAAAAATTGCAGGAATTGTGTAATACTTGAAAAATATTTATCATGGTCCTTTCCAAGTATATTGCTTGCTCCTTGGCTTCCTTCTTGTGAGCCACCACTTTTGCACCCTTGGATGCTGAGGCATAATTATATTTTGTCCCATCAGGTTTGAGCCTGTGAGTGATGTTAATACCCACTTGGTCAGCTCAAGCCTTCCTCTTGCTTTGTAATGTTTCTTAACTCGTCGAAATTTTGAGGACGCGAGGTGAGTTCGCTCATTTTGTAGCGAGTCTGTTTTCTATTTAACATATCTTTCATGAGGTTGTATTCACAAACTAAAGCGGCATAACCTAAAACTCTCCAAACTACTTCCTTCAATGCTGCATTTGTACCCTGAAGTGGGGACTCGGAAATTTCATAAGGCCATAAAAATCAGTGCTTGTATTTCTATTGGATACCCATAAACACCCTGAAAACATAAAAGAAAAACAACGTTAGAGCTCTGTGTGTGTGCGTGTGTTTTCGATATCATTTACACCTAGAAATTATATTGCTGAGGCTCTGTTTTTATCACGGAATATGAATTTCTAGAACACATTTTCCAGATTTTCTGTTGTTTGGCAATTTCAGGAAAAAAAAAAGTATCAATGATAAGATATCATGTCAGTTCATTGTAAATCACACATTCTCATAAATAAAATGGCATACAGACTTGAAAAAAAATTACCTCAATCAGTGCATCTAAGCTTACACTACAAGCAACCCAAGAGAAAAGAATTGGTCCAACAATCTCTCCCCTGTACTGCAAAAAAACTAAAATGATTCAGCAACACTAAGTATAAGCAATAAAGAATCGAATAAATGCATTCATCAACCAGACAAAAAGTATGTTACTCTGTACTTGAGAGAACTGCATGTATAAGCATACTAATTAAATGTCCTTGGTTTACTTGCATCAGGATATATATTAGCAAGTAATAAGTTACATAAATCACCTCCAATCTTGTACAAAAACAACAAAGCTTTAGTCCCAACACAAATCAAAATATCAGTTCAGCGGAGATGCAGAAGAGAGAGTATAAAGAAAATGCATGAACAGATTCGTCAAGAAATCGCAAGGCAGAATCAGAGGTACCAAGCACGGGCCAACAAGCATCTCAAGTTTGTCCAGTTTAATGAAGGTGATATGGTCTGGATTCATTTGCGCAAAGGACGTTTCCCTCCTGGTAAATATGCAAAGCTTAAGCCTAGAGTTGATGGTCCGTTCAAAGTATTAAAGAGGATTGGTGAGAATGCTTATAAGATTGAGTTGCCTTTGGGCTATGAATTCTCGGATATATTTAATGTTTCGGATCTCTCTCCATATCTCGGATACGAAGGGAGTCTAGACTCGAGGACGAGTCCTTTTCAACCGGGGGAGCATGATACAGGAGCTGAACCTAGTGATTTTGATCAGCAACAATCCTCTCAGCAACAGTTATCTGTTTTGGACCAACTTCAACAGAAAAACTGTATCGATCCAGAAAACCAAAAATTATGTGCGACATATGTCTGGAGATCTCTAGATGTCTAGTTTCTATGGCTTTTTACGGTTCGTTGTTACGAGATTTCTACTCCAAGTTATGGGCATTTGACCAAGTGCTGCGCATTGGGGCTGATTAATCTGAATTTGGTGAAGTCTTTTTGTATTTCTTGTCTTTTGATAAGTCTAAGTTATTTTATTACTACATGGTTAGAAATCCGGTAGCAAAGCCTCTAGTCTACCTTTCAAAACCATGTCCAAGAAAAGTGAAGTTTCATTCTTAGACTGAGATCTTGTTAACTATTGGCCCTATGGAATTCTTCAATGATCCTTCGAATTTGTACCTCAACAGAGCTACTTTCAGAATCAATCAAAACCATTTGTAGTATCACATAGTTTTGTTTTTAAGTAAACATGTAGACGTATTAAACTGTAACAGTTACAAGGATGAGGTAAAAGTAAGACATACACCAAATATGAACTTAAAGCTTACTCTTGAACTACCTTCCTAAATCCATTAATATATTATGCACTAACTTGGAATTAACACCCTTGTAGTGAACCTATATAATACAGAAAATCAGTACACGAACCACATAGGTCAATCAATTGGAGAAAGCAATACGCATAAGAAGATAAGGGATACTAATCAATTTCATTTGTTTCTAAAAAAGAACAATTTATAGACGATAGTAAGACTAACGGTTGAGCTAAAAAATTTTATATTCAAATAAGCCATTCAAAGGAAACGCTAGAGAGAACATCATGTTATACAAACAAAAAACTCTTGAAAATATTACTACATAATCTGCAATAAGGAATAACCAAGTGGAGTGCATACCTGAAAACCTTCAGCCTTATTAACCAACGATTCATAATCAGATGCCATCAACTTCGGGCGCTTCCTCTTCTTCTTGGATCCAAAAGCATCCGCAAAAGGCTCTGTATCAAGAAGTTGAAATCTTGCTTGCTTCATAGAGATATAGGAAATTCCACAATTAGCAATGAAAGACAAACCATTATATACACAAAATGAGATTACAAACATAGTTTAAACAACTTCCGAAGCTTTCTCCTTCAAGAAACTCCTTCATTGGAGGATAATAGATTTCAAATAGGCAAAAATATAAAAAAAAAATCACAAAAAAAATGAATGGATTAAGAAAAACTTCGCAAGCCAAATTAGATGTTGGTGTAAGTATACTTGCAAGCAGCCTCTCATTTTTTACTATGCCTGTTGCATAGTGACCATTACAAGACTATAAGGGTTATGCAGAATTTATGAACTATTCCATCCGTACCAAAATGAATAACCAAACAAATACAGTAACTCGATAGCAACTTACGAATGCAAGGGATATGTGCAAACAAAAGAAATGATTTACGAAGCAAACTTAATAACATTAAAAAAAGTTTTTTTTTACCCTGAAAACCCTCAGCCTTATTAACCAACGATTCATAATCAGATGCCATCAACTTCGGGCGCTTCCTCTTCTTCTTGGATCCAAAAGCATCCGCAAAAGGCTCTGTATCAAGAAGTTGAAATCTTGCTTGCTTCATAGAGATATAGGAAAGTCCACAATTAGCAATGAAAGACAAACCATTATATACACAAAATGAGATTACAAACATAGTTTAAACAACTTCCGAAGCTTTCTCCTTCAAGAAACTCCTTCATTGGAGGATAATAGATTTCAAATAGGCAAAAATATAAAAAAAAAATCACAAAAAAATGAATGGGTTAAGAAAAACTTCGCAAGCCAAATTAGATATTTAACAGCTCAAAAATGCAATGGAAATTAGAGTTTCATATTCAGGTAAATAAGGTACCTTCTGGTGATCATTTAAAAGAGACATGGGCAGCTTCCTCCCCTTCAAGATTACGTTGTATTTATCTGAAAGCCGATTTTGGAGCTCTTCACGCAAAATTTCAAGTGCTTTCTGATTAACAACTCTGGAGGGACCTACCAAATTGAGGAAAATACATAATGTAACTTTAGTCCAAGAGCAATAAATAAGTACCCATCTTTCAAGGGAAAATAAATGGATCTTTCAAGATTTAGAAAATCCAACAGAATAAACACATTTACGAAATGAAAAACTGCTCAAAAGACTGAATAAAGGAGACGAAGATATCTCAAATTACTTAAAAAATAATAAATGAATAAAAAAAATACCCAAACAGTGATTTTGTCCTAAGTAAAATGTACCTTCAAGCCAAGCAGTGAATCAAGATAAGAGACAGATGCAATCTAAGGATTTTAAGATCCTAACAAATCTCATCTAATCAAATCATAAACGGAGAAGAAAATTGAGATTGTACCTGAAAAAAGGAAAACCCTAGAGGAAAAGCGATCGAAGGTTGAGAGTATTGAGACATGAATATGCTTATATTCGGGGGAGATTGACAAAGCGATTGTTGTTGCGGCAATTGCACAAGAGAGAAGAGAGAAGCCGCGATCATGGAAGAAGAGAGAGGGGCGCAGGGAAGAAGAGAGAGGGGAGCAGGCAACGACGTTAAGCTATACCAAATCAACGCAAACTCTAGAATGTTCTATTGCTGGGCGGGAAACTTATGTGCTAAAATCACTTCAGTCATTATATTATAATATACTAATACAATTAATAGTAATAGTTAACTTATAAAGTAACTATTATAGTTAACTAATACTATTAATAGTAATAGTTAACCTATATAATAACTATTATTTTTAACTAATAGTATTAGCTAATAAGGAGAATATCAAAAGTCATATAAATTTTGGGATAGTGATGATATGGCTTCTCCAAAATGAAAAATTTGCCTAAACTTGTCCACGTGGCGAAACCATATCCCTCCTCACCAACTTTAATTTATACTCCCTCTGTCCCATAAAACATTACCCCTTTTACTATTTTGGGCATCCCACTTTAAATTCTCACTTTCCTAAAAAGGAAATTTTTTAATACTTCTTTATTCATGGGACCCACTTGTCATACTAACAACACTTTTCAATTTTACTATTCTCTCCACTCATTCTCTCTCCTCCCACTCACGACATCTACTTTAATAACATTATTCCTTATTTTCCGTTCTTAACAGTAAAGGGATAAAGTTTTGAGGGACGGAGGGAGTATATATATATATATATAGATTTGCTTTTTTTCAATTTCCTCCCACATTTGGGAGGATTGAATAAGAGGAAAATGAGCCTCCATTTTCTCTCATTTCCTTTCCTTTCCTTCCTAAAAAAAAAAACTCGGGAGCACCCTAAGAAAAAAATCATCCTCATTTCCTCCTTTTTCCTTCCCTTCTAAAATAAAACTCGGGAAGCACACCCCTAGAACCAACCCTACTGTTCACCTTCAACCACGCCAATGTATGTGTGTGAATTCTGGCCTCCTCTTTCCTTGGAAGTTGCTCAACTGCCATTGCAAACCTCAAAGTTCAGCACTTGAGTTGAAAGCAAAGATACCCACTTACACCCCATCCTCTCTAGCCCAGGTGTCGTTGAGTTGCAGCAGCTGTGATGATAATCTTTTACTCTCTCATCGATGGCCTCAGCTCCTCCAATTCTCAATAGCATCCCGGGATCTGAAGCTCGCACATTCCATTCATGCCCACTTAGTTAAATTGGATTTTCAGTATGACGCATTTCCGGGCAATAACCTCATCAACATGTACTCTAAACTCGATAAACATCATCTAGCTCAAAGGGTATTCGATGAAATGCTTGACCGAAATATTATCACTTGGACTTCCTTAATTAATGCCTATTCCCATGTCATTGACGTGACGTTGATTCTGTTTCGCAAATGGCCACTAGTATGCATAGGTCAGACGAAGAGCATACTTGGTCAGGAATCTTGCGGTCATGCCAATCCCCCCATCATCGCATTTACGGGGAACAGATTCATAACCTGCTTATAAAAACTGGGTTTTGTGATGATGTTGTTGTTGCAACTTCCTTAATTTCCATGTATTCAAGAAGTGAATACTTGCAAGGGACGGAAAAGTTGTTTAATGACTTTAGTTACAGAGATTTACGGTGCTTGAATCTAATGATTTCAGAGTATGGCAAGGCAGGCCATAGCGAAAAAGCTTATCAGGTCTTTCTTGAGCTGCTAGAATATGGTTTGGAGCCAAATGACTATACTTTAACCAATCTATTAAGTGCTTGCAACGAAGACAGAGATGTAAAGGAAGGTAGGCAATTGCATGGAGTTGCAGTTAAGCATGGGTTACTGGATAAAACGTCGATTGGAAATGCTATAACTATAATGTATGGTAAGCATGGGCTGCTTGAAGATGCTGAACGCGTGTTTTATCGAATGGGTGAGAAGAACTTGATTTCTTGGACTACCCTGTTCTCTGTTTATCTGAAGAATGGCTACAATGAGAGGGCCCTAAGTGAGTTCCTTAACATGGTGAAATCAGGAATTTATCCTGACTCTAGTTGTCTGGCTACTGTGCTTGATGGCTGCTCAGAAAGCAAAAATTTGGAACTCGGACTTCAGATGCATGGAATTGTGATAAAGCTTGGGTTGTGATGCTGCCATAAAAAATGGTTGCACAGGAAACTGACCGGGGTAGCAACGGTGGCCGGACCGGAAATACACGCTCCACGAGGTCCTAAATAATGTGGGACCTACAAGAGAAAACACCGTTAGGGTGGGGGGATTCCCCCCCCCCCCCAAAAACCCTCCGGCGTGAGAATCATTAATCCGGCCCATAACATATATCACAATTTATATATATAGAGAAAGAGAGAGAGGAGAGAGAAAGCTTTCTATCACATACCTCTATAAAATGAAATGGGGAGAGTATATATACCTGGACAACCAAGTCAACAAGTCAATAACATTATCCTTATCATTTGCCACGTGTCACGCCGTCATTGGAGGGAAATCTCTCCTGAGATTACATTTGGATAAGGCCAAGGCCCTTAGACTTGACAAGGCAAGGTTCTCTCCCGGAGACATCAGCATGCTGCTGAGAGAACCAAGATGCGACAAGCAACCTCCGACATGCGGGAACCAATGTCCCACATGCGGGAATCAACAGGAGACATGCGACAAGCAACCTTCGACAGGAGACATGCGACATGCGACCTGAGACATTCAATACTTGACAATCATAACATTAGCAGGATACAATCATGAGACATGAGACATATATCATATAACACCTCATACGCAGCATATAACACATAACATATAATATGCGGCATATAGAATATAACACGGGGGAACCAAACCATGATTATAACTTTGACAATATTCTCATAAAATGTGGACCCCCTAAAGACCATAAAATAGGGCCCCCTATCCTCATAAAATAGCCCCTCCCCCCCCCAAAGACCATATACTCGGGTCGGGCAAACATTTAATAGGAATAATATTTTGCCATGGCGCATCAGAAGCCCCCGACTCCTTAGCTCGATTATTCATGATCGAGCTGAGGAGTAAAACAATATTCATAACAAAATATTTCTTATCACATCGAGTCAACTCTCACGGTACAGAACATAGGTCCGTTCCGTGATCTTTCCAACACTTTCATTACTGACTTCTCATTTTACTTCTACTTTTTGCATTTTCTTTTTACCACTTCAATTATTTCTGTAAATTTTTGGCTGGTAAAATATGCAAAAATCAATCATACAAGAGCCAACATTATAAGGCTCAGATCCATAAATGCCAGCGACATGAACCTTGGCCGTTGGACCTTCGAATAACTCTCCTTCCCTACAATTTGTTTCGACAATTCTGCCAAAAACCTTTCGATCCCTCTGACTCTTAAAGTCTTTTCAACAATTCAATCTGATCTGGGTCTATACTAAAACAATTTACTTTTCTGTCTTTTAACTTCGCTTTTCGTACCTCGGTTGTCGCGATCTGCGGCTTATCCTTAACTTTAACTTGAGTGATATTGCCTACTTTCTTTGACTTTCTTTGAATTTTCATTTTTTGCGTTCATTATTCTACCTTAATCTCACTTCATATGTCGCCTACTACATTTTTTGCTTCGATAGTTCATCGAAGACTCCTTTCCCATAACTTATCCATATACATACTACTCCCTTCAAAAGAGTGAGGCTTGTCTTTAGGCAGCCTCACTCCCTAACTATGCTTCTCGCCCTTCAGCTTTACTCAGCTTAGGGGCGACTTACTATTCCTTGTCCATCTGTGCCTGGCACCTTTAAGCCAGGTCTTTTCTATGCATGTTAAAAAATCGGGACTTTGGACGCCTGGAATCACTATCTCCAGGACGCCGCGCCTGGAATTGCACTCCCCAGGTCGCAAGGTTTGGTGCCTGGGTCCCTCCCCAGGTCACAGGCGCTTCGCCACTCAGGCTAGGCTAAGAGCTTTGCCACTCAGGCTAGGCTAGGATCTGAGTCAGGCCTCTGCCAGGACTCCCGAGTCTGCCAACGCGGATCCCGTTGTGCCTGAAACCAATATCTCCAGGACTTTTCTGATAACTTCATCGATTTTGTCGCAACTTTATCAACTTTGGGGCCGCTTTATCAACTCTGGCACATGAGCAGTTCGGGATGCAAGCCCAACAGCATGGGATGTCAGCCCAACAGTTCGGGATGTCAGCCCAACAGTTCGGGATGTCAGCCCATTATATACTTTATTATGCTCTTTTCTCAAAACTTTTCACAACATTTTCCTTGCCAAAAAAATTCAAAACATGGCATCCCACCAAACTTTAACTTTTTAAAACTTTTGAAACATGCGGCATCCCGCCAAACTTTAACCTTTCAAAACCTTTCAAACCTGCGGCATCCCGCCAAATTTTAACCTTTTAAAACTGTGGCGTCTTGCCAAACTTTCACTTTTCAAAACTTTTCAAAACGGCGACATCTCGCCAAACTTTTCACTTTTCCAAATCTTTTTAAAACTTTCCAAACACTTTTCAAATTCTTTTTTAAAACTTTCCAAACACTTTTCAAATTCTTTTTAAAACTTTCTGTGCCCGTAAAAAAGTCGGGACTTTCTAGGCGCCTAGCATTTCGCTCTTCTAGGTCGCCGCGCCTGGCCTTTCGCTCTTCCGGGTCGCAAGGTTTGGTGCCAAGGAACCACTATTTCCAAGGCACCGCCCCTCATCTCGCCCATAAAAAAGCTGGGACTTTTCTAGGCGCCTAGCATTTCGCTCTTCTAGGTCGCCGCGCCTGGCATTTCGCTCTTCCAGGTCGCAAGGTTTGGTGCCAAGGAACCACTATCTCCAAGGCACCGCCCCTGATCTCGCCCATAAAAAAGCTGGGACTTTTCTAGGCGCCTAGCATTTCGCTCTTCTAGGTCGCCGCGCACGGCATTTCGCTCTTCCAGTCGCAAGGTTTGGTGCCAAGGAACCACTATCTCCGAGCACGTCCCCGATCTCGCCCATAAAAAGCTGGGACTTTTCTAGGCGCCTAGCATTTCGCTCTTCTAGGTCGCCGTGCCTGGCATTTCGCTCTTCCAGGTCACAAGGTTTGGTGCCAAGGAACCACTATCTCAGGCACCGCCCCGATCTCGCCCATAAAAAAGCTGGGACTTTTCTAGGCGCCTAGCATTTCGGTGTTCTAGGTCACCGCGCCTGGCATTTCGCTCTTCCAGGTCGCAAGGTTTGGTGCCAAGGAACCACTATCTCCAAGGCACCGCCCCTGATCTCGCCCATAAAAAAGCTGGGACTTTTCTAGGCGCCTAGCATTTCGCTCTTCTAGGTCGCCGCGCCTGGCATTTCGCTCTTCCGGGTCGCAAGGTTTGGTGCCAAGGAACCACTATCTCCAAGGCACCGCCCCTGATCTCGCCCATAAAAAAGCTGGGACTTTTCTAGACGTCTGGAACCACTATCTCCAGACGCCGCGCCTGGGCCTCAATGTCCCCAGGTCGCACTCCATCTTCAAGCTTTATCAATCCATCTTTAAGCTTTATCAATCCGTCTTTAAGCTTTATCAATCCATCTTTAAGCTTTATCAATCCATCTTTAAGCTTTATCAATCCATCTTTAAGCTTTATTGGCAACTATCCTTATCTATTTTGTCGCAGCTTTAGCGGCAACAATCTTTATCAACTTTGTCACAGCTTTAGCGGCAACGATCTTTATCAACTTTGTCATCACACAAGCAGTTCGGGATGCGAGCCCTCCATATCAGCAACTCGAGCTTTACCATCCGGCCAAGTAACTTGGCCGACTTTGTCACACTTGACAGAGTCTCTACAAAAGACACGAGGTAGTCATTTGCAAATCAAGTAAACATTTCCTTTATATTTGACATAGCAAACAAACATTACGCAACTCTTATACGAATGAGAGAAATAAGGAATTACAAATATCTTTCTCATTTCACCAAGCATATCATCATGACCCTCACTTTTCATTACTCATAATTTCAAGATCTCAAACATGTAGCAGGTCAACGTTCCCATATATTATGATACTTCCATTTTCACTTAAGACCTTAGCATAATTTTTCATAATTATGACGCCATTTTTCATATAAGCGTCGAGCATAAAATTCACATATTTTATTTCACGGAATATTCTTTTTCTAGCGCCATACTTCTTTTACATGTAATTCAATCAAGATCCATACTTTGCTAATCTTGACGACTTTCCCCATTAAACAACCAAGCAAGGGCATAATTTAAAAATTGGCACGACATGTTGCAATATAATACTAATCCACGCTCATTAATACTTTAGCAAATAGGCAACAGATGTTTCATATCATATTACACATTCTGAGGGACATATTAAGAATTCTTACGTGAATCATGCACATTAGCATTACGTTATGATCTTATATCTTCATATTTATAAGGCACGCTCCACACTAGCGGCCGAGCATATCTCTCATCATAACAACAACATTTTGCAATCATAATATCACATAATCAATTTCGCAAAGCCTATACTTCATATATTCCAGATATATTAGACTTGTCTCATTTGTACTGAAATCACAATTACTTTCTTTCTTAATAAGCGTCGACAATGGCCTTTTCACACATAAATCATTACCTACGCCTACATTCATTTCTAAAAAGTCGCCACATTTAAATTTTATCAAACCCACATTTTGACTCATAGACTCAATTAACCAATATCTTTCTACGAGAATTTATTTTCGCAAGCCCAACCTAAACGATGGTAGCTAATTCAAGTAACTCTATCCAAAAATTAATAATTCATACTCCCAAAATTAAATAAAGCCCCAGACAGTCTTATAAGAATTTCATATTCTAGTCATCTTTAACATACTTCCAGTTTTCGTCTAAGGGATTCATCGTAAACTCAGCTCATCCTATCAAGCAAGCATAATAAACAAAGAACATTTTCTTTAACTTTGTCAGATACCCATTAACCATTTTCATTTTCTGTTATGTATATTTCTGATCAACAAAACTTTAGTCACCCATTATCTCTTATTAATGACATAAGTAGGCAAGCAGGTCAAGCCAATCCATTAAATATAGGAGCACATAACACATTTAATTTTGCTATGTAACAACATTTCTAAGCATGCATCCTTATTCTCACATAACGATTTCATGTAAAAGTCATTTAACATGAACATAAAGGATGGGAAGAGACGACCTGACGAAGGTTGACGACATTCCGGATGGATTCAACACCAAGGCTGTCACACGCTTGTCCTTCCCATTAACTTTTAACTTTCTTCATCCACTTTTCCTGTCTCAAATACTTAGCCCAACAAATACCAATACCATTTTTTCTACTTTTCATTTTATCAAAGTAAAGGCTACCGTGAAAAAAAAGGAAGAGTTGACCTGATTTATTTGGCCGGCAATCTTTGTCTTCGGCGACTTCCTTCTTCCCGAACCAAACTCACTGTCCAAAAGATAACAAATACTCCCAAGAAGGCATGCAATTCGTTATTTCTTAACCAAGAATACATCATTAAAAACATAAGGGTGATTTTGGCAAACTATCTTGAATATAGACCTAAACATAATTTTTCATATGTCGCCAAGCACTTCTGTCTATTCTTTTCATATGAAATTGCCAATTGTCAAAACATTATTTTTAAAATATACTTTAATTATTTCAAGGAGCCTATCCCCGCTAGATTATAACTATTCATATTCAAGTTTCTATATCCCATTATCTCTTATTAGGAGCAGGAAATAGGCAAGCAACGCATTAAGCCGATTTATTCTATCAAGTTAGCATAATAAATAGAGAGCA
Organism: Adenophora triphylla var. japonica; assembly: GCA_022495995.1. Classification (NCBI taxonomy): domain Eukaryota; kingdom Viridiplantae; phylum Streptophyta; class Magnoliopsida; order Asterales; family Campanulaceae; genus Adenophora; species Adenophora triphylla. Next base: position 167,053 of record JAFEMH010003784.1, read on the forward strand.
TATTTGACTTTACTACGCACCAGAATTTCTAATTATATATTCATTTACACACCATTTTCCTCGTATTTCACTTTCATTTCCATCTAATAATTAGAGCAAATCGCACAGCACATTTTCCCCTTAATGACTTCTTAGAAAATTAACCACACAAGCCTTAACATCGCTCGAGTAATATCATGTCAAAGCACTTATTTAAACATGATAACCTTATTCAAAATATATTCATGTCTATCATACTTCATGTTTAATCACCCATTCTCTCTTAATTATGCAAATAGATCCGTATGTGGGCTTCACCAAGATAAAATACTAAGCATGCATAATTATAACTATTCTTGTACTTATATTAAACATGATTCATAATAATGCTAAATAACTACTTCATGTAAAAGGGTAAAAATGGAAAGAGTCCACCTGTACTGTAGAAGATATTTCCCCTTTATATTTTTTGTATTTGTGTGGCTCATAATGCTTCTTACTTTGGCATCCCTGTTCCCTGTTCCACAATATCAACCAAGAAGATAGTTCTACTTTCAAAATAATACTCACCTTCGATTGACTTCTTCTTCAGCGACGGCGACAAGGAAAAAAGGGGCTTGATTTAACTTTGGCCGGTTCCCTTATTCCCGGCGACAATCCTTCTTCCCGGCGACCTCCCCAAACTCAAAACAGAGAAGGCGACAACCAAGGTCGCAATAAACTCACTGCGACACCAAGATTTGGGAGATTTCCAGGTTCATTTATGCCCTGCGGCAACATCGACGGTGACTTCTCAGGCTGCCACAACTCACGGCGGCATCAACCTCTACCGGCGACCACTCCCAACAGCGACACACTTCACTTGGTCGACGGCGACATCAAAGCTTCCCTTCTTAACGACAATTATTCAACGGCGACGTCAAACATCTGTCGAGCAACATCTTCCCCTTCAGGATTCCTCGGCTTCCGGCGAAATCCGGTCCTGGCGACAAAAAATGAAATGGCGACATCTATCAACTACCGCCACCGCCGGCGATATCTTCCATACGGCGGCAATCAACCCCAGCGAGTCACGCTGTAAGTCTCCCTTCCCCATTTCTGCAAATTCAACTTTGGCCATTTCAATTCTCAGCGACTTGGGCTCTTGCGATTTCCAGTTTATTTTGAGACTCTCCTTCGCGATTTAATCTTGACCTCGCCTTTTCCCGATCCTGCGAGATAACGGCGGCGAGCCTCTACTAACTTACACGTGTTGGGTAACGTGGCTAGCTAATTGACACGCGTTGGACACGTCTATTATCCCATTGAGACACGTCTTACCGACCACTGTTCATCACTGTTTAACACTGTTAACTTTCTCTCTCTAACTTTTCCGGCGAACCCGTCTTCACCGGCGACGGTCACTATTCCAGATCTGGCCTCTTCATCTTCTTCCCTTTCTCTTTCTCCCTTACCCAGCTCCTCTTCTGGTCCAAAAGAACAAAATAATCCTTCTCCCTTTGACTTCTCCGGCGAATGACGAACGGCTCTTCTCCGGTGAATGACCCAATTTCAGATTTGCCCTTCCTGCACTTCTTCTCTTTCACTGCTTGCTCCGGCCCCTTCATCCAGAAATCTGTTGCTTTTCCCCTTCAAACGAAAAATATCAAAACACTGACTCTCGGTTGTCTGTTCTAGAAAACTGAAAAAATTTGATTTCTCATATTCCGGCCAACTCCGGTCTGAATTACCCCCACCCTTTGTAGTCTAACTTGATACAATTGGCTCCTCTATTCCGGCACGATCCGCCGGAAAATGTCAGTCCCGGCAACGGAACCAACTGATGCTGCCATAAAAAATGGTTGCACAGGAAACTGACCGGGGTAGCAACGGTGGTCGGACCGGAAATACACGCTCCACGAGGTCCTAAATAATGTGGGACCTACAAGAGAAAACACCGTTAGGGTGGGGGGATTTCCCCCCCAAAAACCCTCCGGCGTGAGAATCATTAATCCGGCCCATAACATATATCACAATTTATATATATAGAGAAAGAGAGAGAGGAGAGAGAAAGCTTTCTATCACATACCTCTATAAAATGAAATGGGGAGAGTATATATACCTGGACAACCAAGTCAACAAGTCAATAACATTATCCTTATCATTTGCCACGTGTCACGCCGTCATTGGAGGGAAATCTCTCCTGAGATTACATTTGGATAAGGCCAAGGCCCTTAGACTTGACAAGGCAAGGTTCTCTCCCGGAGACATCAGCATGCTGCTGAGAGAACCAAGATGCGACAAGCAACCTCCGACATGCGGGAACCAATGTCCCACATGCGGGAATCAACAGGAGACATGCGACAAGCAACCTTCGACAGGAGACATGCGACATGCGACCTGAGACATTCAATACTTGACAATCATAACATTAGCAGCATACAATCATGAGACATGAGACATATATCATATAACACCTCATACGTAGCATATAACACATAACATATAATATGCGGCATATAGAATATAACACGGGGGAACCAAACCATGATTATAACTTTGACAATATTCTCATAAAATGTGGACCCCATAAAGACCATAAAATAGGGCCCCCTATCCTCATAAAATAGGGCCCCCCCCAAAGACCATATACTCGGGTCGGGCAAACATTTAATAGGAATAATATTTTGCCATGGCGCATCAGGTTGCTCTTTGATCTCAACGTTGGAACTGCCTTGATAGATAGATATGTATGCCAAATGTGATAAGCTTCAGTCTGCAAGACTGGTTCATGAAATACTCAACACAACGAATGTTGCTTCCTTCAATGCATTATTAGCCTGATTTACAGGGATAGAAGTGAAAGAAGAAGGAGATGCAGTTAGTTTGCTTAATAAGCTGAGACTAGATTTAACACCAGATTCAGTAACCTTTGCAGGGCTCCTTAGTCTGTGTACTGATCAATCTAGTTTTGTCGCAGGGGAACATCTTCATGCTTTTGTTATGAAAACAGGATTTGTGCATGACTGTACGGTAAGTAATGCTCTGCTCACAATGTATGCCAAATGTGGAAGCCTGGTGTGTGCTCGTCAAGTGTTTAATGATATGAATGGCTATGGTTTAATTTCTTGGAATGCCATGATTTCAGCATGTGCTCTTCATGGGGAAGGTAAGGAAGCAATTTCACTTTTTGAAGAAATGATAAACCAAGGGTTTGCTCCTGATGGAATCACCATATTGTCTGTCCTTCAAGCTTGCTGTTACTCCTGTAGGATTGCGAGCAACTTCAATGCCCAAAAAATATTTCAGCCTCCCAAGATCTTTCATGTGAAAACAAGTGTTCAAATACTTTTTGAAAGCCTCGATGGATGCATCATTATTCCCAGCAATGACCAAATCATCAACATAGATTAAAATTGATAAACAAATACCTTCTTTATTCAGAATGAATAAAGAGTAATCTGAGTGGGATTGATGAAATCCATAAGCTATTAAGGCAGACATCAACTTCGCAAACCAACACCGTGGAGATTGTCGAAGCCCATACAAGGACTTACGTAATCGATACACTTTACCGGGAGCCGAAACCTCAAATCCGGGAGGTAACTTCATGTAAACTTCCTCAGTTAAGTCACCATGTAAGAACGCATTGTGTACATCCATCTGATGAAGTGCCCAATTCTTAGCCACGGCCACAGCAAGAAAAGTTCGAACCGTGACCAATTTGACTGTTGGGGCGAAAGTCTCGTTATAGTCCAATCCCTCGATCTGATGATTACCAAGAATTACAAGTCGAGCTTTGTAACGCTCAATTGTACCATCGGCATGATATTTAATTTTATACACCCACTTCTTTGCCGATAGTCTTCTTCCCGGTGGTAAGGTTTTGATAGTCCAAGTACCATTGGACTCCAAAGCATCAATTTCTTGACGCATAGCTTCCCTCCAATGCCCGTGTTTGACCGCCCGAGTATAAGTAGTGGGCTCGTAGCTGTGGTTACATGCGAGAAAACGACGATGCAATGGAGAGAAATTATTACAATTCACATAGTATGTTATAGGATACGGTGTACCCAGAGAGGTTGGATGAAGTCGGTGAGATCGGTGAGGGACTAACTTGTCTTGTGTAAGAGACATGATCTTTAAGTCGAATAGATGGAAACTTCTCGCGTTTGCCACGACCCAACTCTTCGACTAGTTCGGGAGTATCGCTTCGTGAGTTTCTACTACGAAGTATCTACTTCAGAGTCTCTACTTACAGTAGAATCATCCAAAGAATGTCACTTCGAGGGAGTCTCTGCTGCCGTAACTAATTGACCCTACGAAGTATGAGGAGAATCAATGGGAGGTGAGCTTGGGATTTCGGACTCAATCAAATGAGCTTCCTCTTCAACAAAATTGTCAACTGAGACACTGGATTCCAAACTAGAAGAAGTCAAATGCTGAGATGCATATGGGAACTCATGTTCTATGAAAACTACATCACGTGAATCAAAACAGACCTTCTTCTCTAAATCATATAAGTGCCAACCCTTCTTTCCATACAGATAACCCACAAACAAACATTTTTGACTCCAACTAGCAAATTTATCACGTTCCCGATTCAAGGATTTAGCATAACAAAGGCAACCAAATGTGCGAATATGATTAAGGGAAGGAGGTCGTCCAAAGAGCATTTCGAATGGAGTTTTTCCACCAAGAAGTTTAGAGGGTGTTCTATTAATCAAATAACCCGCCGTAAGTATGCATTCTCCCCAAAACATTATGGGTAAATTAGCTTGAAAACGAAGAGCTCGTCCTATATTCAAAATATGGCGATGTTTGCGTTCAACACGCCCATTTTGTTGCGGGGTGCCAATGATTGAGGTTTCATGCAAAATGTCATTTTCTCGAAAATAGGTATTTAATGGAAGCAATTCAGTCCCATTATCACTACGCACCATTTTGACACACTTTCCAAATTGTCGTTCAGTCATAGAAAAAAAATCTTTAGTGTACTAGACACTTCATGTTTTCCTTTCAACAAATAAATCCACACCGCTCGAGAATAATCGTCCACAATTGTAAAAAAATATGTTGCTCCACACAAAGCAGGCACACGATGATCACCCCATAAATCACAATGTATTAGTTCAAACATTTCAGTAGCTTTATTGTCACTAGTAGGAAAAGGTTCACGAGTCTGTTTAGCTCGAAAACAAATGTCACAATGTCCCAATAAAGGAGTATTTTTATTCTTAACAACTACTTCAGGTAGATAATCTAAAACTTGCATAGAAGGATGTCCTAACCGCCGATGCCAAAGCTCAGCTGATCCCATACCTTGAACCTTGTATGCACGAGCAGTCATCACTCCCTTCAAAAAGTATAGTCCCTCACGTTGCTCAGCCGCTCCAATCAGCCTCTTCGTCACACGGTCCTGAATAACACACATCTGATCAGTGAATTGTATAATATAAGCATCACGAGTCAACTGTGAAATTGAGATCAAATTACAATTGAGGTCAGGCACATATAGCACATTTTTCAAGACTAATTCTCCAATAACTACCGTCCCCATTTTGGTGGCTTGTGCTTCACCACCATTTGGCATTCCAACTGGACATGAGTTAACATTTTTTACATCATCAAAACAACAAAGTAAACCTGTCATATGGTGAGTTGCACGGAATCAATGATCCATTGTAATTTTGTCTTACCGTAAAGCTTCAAGTTTGAATTCTCTGGTGGAGCATTTGATTGTGCATTCCATATTTCTTGAAGAAGCGGCCACTGTTCACTATTGAGAGTGCCCAATGCACTCTTTTGTTCATCAGTCAACATGCCTCCTCCAACCTGTGCAACATTTGCCTTAGGAGCAACATTTCCGAGCCCACGACTCCCTTGTCTTCCGCCACGTCCTCTTCCTGTTGCATCACCGCGAGGTCTGTCTCCCCACCATTCAGGGTGCCCAATGAGGGCATAGAAATAACCTATCTCATGTCCTGGATGTTTGCAATGAGCACAAACTTTTTCACTGCGAGCCCCTTTCGAGTTCCAACCACCTTGGCCTCCACTTTTGACAGCAAAACTCATTGCCTCCACATTTTCTCGCTTTCCTTGAGTCATATTCTTCACTTGTTCCTGCTGAGACACTTGAGAGTACACTTTGTTCATTTTTGGAAGTGGTTCTGCAGCCAAAATAGTTGATCGAATGTTGTCGAATGTTACTGCATCCAGCCCCATCAAAAACTGATGCACGCGTTCGTCTTCTTGCCTTTTCTCGAGCTTCTCATTGACATTGCACTCGCATCCATTGCATGTGCACATCGGCATCTGATCATAGTCATTTAAGTCATCCCATATCTTCTTCATTCTTCCAAAGTAATGCATCACAGGGTCGGCGCTTTGTTTGCAATTCACAACCTCTGTCTTCAATTCATGAATCCTTGGTCCATTACCAACAGAAAACCGCTGCCTTATGTCGTCCCACAAGGCTTTTGATGTGTCTCTGTAGGAAATCGTAGAGCGTAGAGTGGGCTCGATGGTGTTGAAGATCCATGAAACAACCATCGAGTTCACTGCCCACCAATCCTCTAGTAAATCTGCATTATTCGTCGGTTTAGCGATCGTGCCGTCGAAGAATCCTTTCTTCTTCTTGGCCCTCAAGGCCACAGTCATGGCTTTCGCCCATTCTTCATAATTGGGTCCTTTTAACTGGACATGTGTTATCAAAGCTCCGGGGTTTTCATTCGTGGTGAGAGTATAGGGAGAAATTGCTGACCTATTTTCTGCAGCAGACTTTTCTTCCGCCATAGAAAAAGAACAAATGTGAGGGAATCAAAGAATTGTGTTATCAAAGCTCTGATACCATGAAAGATACCAGAATGTTATTGGAGAAAATCCCTGCTTTGTTCCATTGATAAACCACCTATTATATACAAGAATACTTCCTATTACATTTAATTTGATTGCTAAGAATCTGGGATCTATATCACTCTGATTGACATGGAAAGGATATGTACATATCTTCATAATATAAACGTGCTGCTATTATTTTGCCGATAACATCGCTACAGGAATTGAGCACTTTGCATGCATGGTTGATCTTTTAGGTAGAGCTGGATTTCTGCCAGAAGCTGTAGATTTTATCAATGCATGCCCATTCTCAAAATCACCTCTTCTATGGAGAAGTTTGGTGCATGTATGTAAGCTGCAGGGTGACATGCGTTATGGTAAGATTGCTGCACATCATTTGCTTAGTTTGGTACCAAAAGATTCCGGATCATACATGCTTGTTTCTAATATGTTTAGTGGAGGGAAAATGTTAAATGAGGCATCACGGGCTAGAACTCTAATGAATGACTTAAAGGTAAGTAAAGAAGTAGGTTGCAGCTGGATTGAGATAGATAACAAAATCCATCAGTTTCAGACAAGCGGCAACATTCACCCAGATAGAAATCTATGCGAAATTGCATCTGTTGGAGGCTGAGATCAAGAAAATATAATTTGAGATGTGTATGGAAGGCCAGTTCATCAGACTTGATCTATACGTGCTTTCTGACTCGCTAGGTTGCTGATGTGGATATGACTCCACCACTTCGGACACTATTCAAGGCACTAATTTCATTTGCCATCTTGCTGGTTCTCTCAAGTGAGTTCTGTAGTTCATTCAAAATCTTTTTTAAAATTTGAGCAAGCTAAGCTGTTGTAAATAATGTGCTAAGTTTGGTATAATTATTACGCAGAGGGAGCAAATGTTGGCTGGTGTAATTCATTCAAAATCTTTTTAAAAAATTGATACTGTCAAGAAAGGAAAGTAGGCCCTCCTAATGGCAGATTGTTAATTTTGTCAAGTATGTTAAAATTTTCGGTGAATAACCTTGTATATACTGAAGTTTGCTTGATATTGGGCCTTGGTCATTATACGCCTACTGGAATTTGTGTACGGCCGCTCCTTCATGCGCGCGGTCGCTCGCCTCTGCTGCCCTATTTCCTCGGCCGCCTTCGTCCAGTTTCCTTGCTGATGCAGCCACCTTTGTCTTTAGCCGACCACTTGCTGCCTTGGCCCAGGTTGAGCGGCCACACTTTGCTACTCTCTCGGGCAGCTGTAGTTTCTCTCGGCCAGCTGTTCCCAGCCTTGGCCGGCCACAATAATACTTCCAACTGAAGCCTTCCACTTCCAATAATTTCAATGTAGCCCCTGACCTTTACTCTCTTTCACTTTGGTCCCTCATTTTTCCTGTAACTTTCACTTTAGCCCATGAACTTCATAATTTCAGTTTAGTTCCACATTTTCCAGAATTACAGTTTGGTCCCAACACTTCCAAAGTAGGGTCAAATCCTCTATTTTCAGCATTGTTGCACATCAACCCCTGAACTATCAAAACACTAACAAACATATCAAATTCCCAAGGTTTCGAACACCAAATAAACTTGGAAACATATCTTTTGGATGGGTAAAACCACATCCATCAAATATCCACAAACTTATCTTTTGCTCGTCCTCGAGTAAAACAAAACTAAAATAAAATAAAAACTAACTAACTAAATAAAAACAATCAACAAAAATTATTTTTTTATATATTCTCAATATATACAAGGTTGCCGGTCAAACAAGTCTCAGATTCTCGCATAATATGCTAAACAAGTGCCAATAAGAATATGCAATTACATTTATATTAATGCATCTAACCCACAATTTTCCACCTCGGCTTGAATGATGAATGAAATATGGGAGATCATGATCAATAAGATAAGATTATTTATGGATTCACTTAAACATGCCCTACATCACAGATGACAAACAATTCAATTTACAAGGGTACTCATATGCAGGGTTACGCACTTGTCAACCCGAATACTCAATATTGAACAAAAATTATGGCTTCAAGATAAGTCCACAACAATTTTGGGGCCAGGTTCACGAGTACAAACGAAGGAATGGACATACAAACACAAGAATGTGGAACTAAAAGTCTTCAATTGCATGTTACTTCTTTCGAAATTTCAGCTTTCCGCTCACCTTTGTTTCCCCAATGCTTCAACCCCCAAACTAGACTTTGTCATACTTTATACACGTGGGGTTGAAAGCATTCTCTCACTCAATATAGGTCACTTATCAATCATATTTCACAAAATAAGGGGGCAAGCTTTTTCTTTTCTTTTCTTTTTTTCTACTTTTTTTTCTACATATATTTTTTTTACTTTTGAACTTGAACTGTTTTTTTTTTTGTTCTTGCCCCCTTTTATACAATATACATCATATTCCCAACTTTTGACCTTCCTCACTCATTCCCTTAAATTTCCAATGTAACTCCCATGTGTCCCTTTCTTTTCTAATTCCACATTCTTGCAAAGGTAGGATAACTCTATTCTAGGTGTCAAGGGTTAGGGAGTAGGCGTCAAATGAAGGCGAATGGTGTCCTAGATGTTCCATTCTTTCTATAAAGGCTCAAAATGTGATCAAGTGACAATTTATATATAAACGGTGACGAGAAAGTCGAAGGCTAACAAAAAGGTTGACATAGAAATACAAGCCATAAATATCAAGTAATCTATTGATTTGTTACTGACAAGCGTGCATCCATGCTCTAAGAACCCCGAGAATGTCAAAGTGAACCCATAAAGGACACCTAAATTAATGACCATGATCAAGAAATATAATGGAAGTGAATGGTGGTGCAATTGTGTTTTACATGTATTAATGCAATTCTAATAAACAAATTTAAATTGACACAAACTAGCAAAACTCAATCAAAAACCCTCAAATCATCACGGACGTTGGCCAACTTCCTAACATATAATGAGAACAAAAGTTTTAAATTTTTCATAAAAACCAACTTGGAAAGATATCTACCCCCAAACTCAAAACATGTTATGTCCTCATAGCAAAGAGAACAAAAACATGCCTTGGGCTTGAAGGAGATACGACACAACAAAGCAAATAAATAAAGCAATTAAAACGTACCAACTTGGGTTGCCTCCCAATTAGCGCATTTGGTTAAGATCGTTAGCCCGACCGTTGTTGCTCCCAACTAAATGGGATTTGAGGTGGCCACATTCGCTTTGGCCTTGGCTTTCCTTCCCTTGGTCCACCTCGCACATTCGTGGGCACAAACGCCCACAACTTTCCACAAAAATTCACCCTTTGTTATAAGCTCGAGTGGAGCCCAAGGGATTTTTTGAACCTTTTTCTTGCCCTTTTTCTTTTTCTTCATTTTATTTTTCTTAGGGACCTCTCCCCCAAACTCATTCTCAGCCTTAGTCTTATCACAATCATTCACCTCATCTTTCTCCACAAAATCATAAGTGATGTTATCCTGAACACACATCTTAGCAAAGAAAGTATCAGAAATACCAAGAAAACAACACTCTTCCACATTAGCACATGAGTCCTCATTATTAGATTTTAGAGGGGAGAAAGATTTTAATGGGGACACCGATCTCTTTTGGGATCGGCCTAGGGGGTGATACGGGCCATCACAAGAACCAAGATTGTCGGCCTTGTTTTTCACGGCACACAAGTAGGAACCCGCACTATCCCTAGATTTCTCACCGTCCTTCAACAACACTTCACACTCATCACTCTTACTAACATGCCATAAATGCTCATTCATTTCTACCCTATCAATGAAATGACAAGAACTGTCATTATCAATAGGGTGTTGCATGGCATCAAACACAGATATGTCAATTTTTTCACCAGCAACAGTCATAGAAAGTTGGCCATCTGTAAGTACCCAAATCTGGATCGCTCCCTTCCAAGCACCCGGGAAACATCGCGGACTCACACAAACGTGATCCCGAACACCCGTAACCTTCAAAAATCCCAAAAACCACCAACCAAACTAAGGTGAGACCTTTCTGGGATAAAACAAGGCAAAAGGACTTTTTAGAAATTTTACAAAATATCTGGCCTGCATAATGGTTCGTATGGACCATTTTGCACCACTGAGCAGTCCGGTTAGCGTTCTCTCAAGGTTCACATCTCTCATGGTAAAATGGGCATTTGGGTTCTTGACCTCACTCCAAATTAGGGCCGTCCATTGCTTGGAGATTTAATCTCACCACTTTGTAGAGTCTGAATGTTACTTAGTCATACATCTCCCAGTCTATCTGGTATTTATAGGTTATCTAGTATTTATAGGTTGCAAATTTGAAAATCTTTTAGTCATCCATTTTGGGACGGAGGGAATATCTATATTACAATACACATAGGAAAAAAACCGTACGGACCATTTTGCACCCCAGACAGCATAATTGCAAAATCCCCTTAAAGTCCACGAGATTCCCTTAAATCCAGGAAAACCAAAAATTTTGTTTTGCAAAATGGTCCGTACGGACCATTTTTTAGTTTCTCACTCCTATAAATAGAGGGCTCCCCCTATCATTTTTCTCACCCCTCCCTTCTCTCCTCTCTCCCCCAACCTTCAGGCTCCCCTCTAAGTCCTCTCGAGGCACTCCCGGTCCCTTTTGGTTCCCTCCGGGGCATTTCGAGCCCCCTCGCGGTTCTTCGAAGTCCTGCCGAGCGCTCCCTAGATGCTCCCGAGGCACTCCCGAGGCATCCCGGAGCCTTGCCGGTCCATTTCGAGGCATTCCGGTCCATCCCGAAGCCTGTCGGACAATCCCGGTCCATCCCGAAGCAAGCCGAAACTCTGCCCGAGCACAACCGACGATCCCGAGGCACGCCGAACCTCTGCCCGAGTACATTCAACCATCCCGAGGCATCCCGATGAACGTCGAACCACTACCCGAGCACAACCGACGATCCCGACGCACGCCGAAACTCTGCCCGAGCCCAACCGACGATCCCGACGCAAGACGAACCTTTGCCTGAGCATACCTAGCAATCCCGAGGCACACCGAAACTCTGCCCAAGGACACGCCTAGCACTCCCAAGGCACGCCGAAGCTCTGTCCGCAGACACCGGTACATCCCCGAAGCAATCTCGATCCGTCCCGGAGCACTATTCACACTCAAACACTATTTCCAAGCAGAAGACAGACACGAACCAACATTGGTAAGGCTTCCTTCCAACACTATTTTAATTTATTTCAATACATAGCATACAATGTAGACATCATATACAACATGCATTTTTAAAAAGCACATACACACACGCACAACTTTTAAAGAAAAAGGGGTACTGAAAGACTCGTTTATACGAGGCGACTCGGGTGAGTTCTACTATTCTCTTTCCGAGGCGTAACCTGACCTCCGAACTCAAAATTTCATCACACAACAACAGTTTTTAAACTAAGCCTTTTTTCAATGTTTTGGGCTAAATCAAAACGGCGTGGCGACTCCTCCAAACAAACGCAGCGACACCTCCCGACAATGCGAGATGCCGGGGCCCGCGTGCGAGCCGAATCCGGGTAATTTCAGTTGGCGACTCCGCTGGGGAATATTTTGTTTTAAAAAAAAACTTTTAAACAAAAAAAAATTAAAACACTGATGAGGGTCAAACTTTCATTTTACCCCTTTCTTTAACTGTTGTGTGTGTTTGCATGTGCTTACTTTTTATTTACAAAAAAAAATAAAAATACAAAAAAATGCATCATAATACATCTGTGTACATACATATAAAAATTCTGCAAAACTTTCTGTTTTCCTCAGAAAAGGAATTTTAGTGACCGCACACTACGCGCACTCTTATCCTGTACACTGCACACTACAGCCCTCACCCCGGGGTGGTCTTAGTTGCAGCTTGATTGGTGTTCATATGCCTTTTGAGCGTGCACGGGATCATCCCAAATATCCCATCCTAGCCAGTGTCAACCCTGCATGCTTGCGTCACACTCTGTCCAGACTCGGTTGGTTTTTACCCAGTCCGTGTCATAAAGCCTGGATACATATCCCATGCCGGCCATTTTCTGAGTCGAAGCTCGGAACTCAAGATCCCTTGCACAAGCAAGACAATGAAAGGTCATGCTAAAATCTTGACCCGATCTTGATTTCCAAAGCTACACCCGGACAATGCTCCGTCCCGGATATACATATATGCCCACATGAAACCATGTCATCAAGCCTTTAAAACGTCAGCCATGACAATATGACCTAGCCAACACCTAACGTCACAGATCCCTTGCGCAAGCAAGGTAAAGAGAGGTCATGCCGAACTCTCGACCCAATCTTGACTCAGGTGCCGGCCCGACTCACTATTCACATGGTCGACGCATTAAAACGAACATGACAGGCTCGGTCCTTAGGTTCAGTTTTTCTTTTAGGCCGGTGGAAACCGCTTGCCCTATAGGACCCTCGCCCGGGGCTGTCCACCCCGGGATGTCGAAATACAGGTGCAAAACGAGGGGCTTATAGCCGCACAGATGGTCTCCACTGACCCAGGATCTAGCATAGTTGCGAAAAAGAAAAGCAATCTTTTTCAACCAACTTAGGATTCTGAGAAAACGCGTTTTAAGTAAATTAAAACAACAAAAAAAAGCATAAATAAAAAAATGGAAACTGCATGTCACATGAGCTTTCCCCCTTTATCCAAAAAAGGCCTTCCCATGTCTAAATCTTACCTGTCACCCCCTCCAGCGAACCGAGAGTGGTTGAGAGTACCAGGGAATTGTTCTTCCAGTGTCAAAGCCGCAAGGTCCAACAACCTTCCCAGTACAGCCACCAGGGCAGTCCATCAACTCCCATGGCCAGGTCGACAGATAACAACGAGGAAAACGGGATCTTACCCTCGAGAAATTTCCCGACGATGGAGGAAGTTTGGCAAGCTGTCATAGCTCTCGAGAAACGCCAAGGCGAGCAACAGGCCTGGATTGAAGGTGCCATGCATCATTTCGGAATGCTAGCCATCCCCCAACCATCTGGGACTCCCAAGGACGTACCCGCTCCCGCAGTTCCCAACGTCTCTCATTGTCTCCCAGGAGGCAATCATTTGCCTCTGTACGAGCCCCGCAGCTACGACAGAGAGCCACAAGAGCCACCAATAAGGGATATGCCAAATAAGGCCCTGAGGTCCCAATACCACCGCAAAATGATGAACACATCTGGTGGGACGTCTGCGACTGCCCCATTTGTCTGGAAAGGGATTTCCAAGATGAAATAAACGAGGATCGCCCTCCAAGAAAGAAGAGACTCTCTTCTTAACAAAAACTGAAAAAGAGATACGAAGTCGGCGATCCCACAGTCGGAACCCTAGGCGAACCATCAGGAAAGTTTGACTACTACGTCATCTACTCCAGCAAATCTCCTCAGCCTAACTCTACGCAAGACCACGACAATTTCTGCTCCATGATTAGCTGGGACGAGCTTCGCACAGCCCCCAACGGACCAAGGGTCTTGACACCCCAACCCCTATCTTGGGAAGACATCAAGGCCATCGTTGACGCTCCAACAAAAGTAATAACGGTGAACGAGCTGAAGTGCGAGGAATGGCCCTACGCCAACCAAGGCCCTCCCATGACAGAAGTGGGAGAAACAAGCAAAGGAGTGAAGCCATAAGTGAACGTAATGACGCATTCCGGCCATCCCGGTGAATCCTCCAAGGACAGACAAAAGGCTAGTCGCACCTGAGCCTCGAACCGAAAAGGGCCCCTGCGCCAAAGAAGCTGAAACATTTGACCCAAAGGCTGAAGACCCGATCTTAACTTAGCTCAAGCGCACTCAGGCCAACATATCCCTCTGGTCTTTACTCACTTCCTCCTATACGCACAAGCTCAAGCTAGAGGAAAGCCTGGCCCAGACCATGGTACCCATCAACGTGACACCAGATGAAGCGGTCCAAATGATCGGCAACGTTCACTACAATAACATCATTACTTTCACGGAGCTCGATCTATCGAAATTCGGGGCTGACCACAACAAGCCTCTCTACATAACAGTCCAACTTGACGAGCGTCGCCTCCCTCGGGTCTTGGTAGACGGGGGATCCGCCATGAACGTCCTCCCATCCAAAATGATGGACTTGCTAGGAATCAAGCTAACTGATATAAAGCCTTTAACTCAGACGATCAAAGCTTATGACTCAACGTCACACTCAGTCTTGGAAATAGCCACTCTGAACCTATGGTTTGGAAAGCAGATGGTACCAACAGACTTCCAGGTCATCGACATCCCGATCACCTTCACTGCCATCTTGGGACGACCTTGGCTACACCAAATCAATGGGGTGGCATCCACTCTACACCAGTGCGTAAAGTTAGTCCAAGGAACGGTTCTCACCATCATCTACGGGGACAACATAACTACTGAGGGGACCAACACAAATGGCATCCCAGTCCTGGAAATCAAGCACGACAACGACGACATGATGATGACAAGGTTCACAGTCGAAAGCCCGAAGGCCCAAGTATGCCACATAGACCTTCCCCTGACTTGAGACCGGATCCCTCCTACCATGAAGATGATGAAGCTCATGAACTATATCCCGGGGCTGGATTTGGGCAAACGCCATCAAGGTACCCAACAGATCATCGAGGTTAAAGAACAAAATACCAGCCATGGCCTAAGGTACGTCCCTACTCCCAAAGACGCTGTGGAAGACAGAAAAGCTGCACGGAAATGCTCTGCTACGGACAAAAGAGGTTTACACGCAATCTCCGACCTCCGCCCTTACAGCTTCGACATGGCCCGGTACTTCACAAAGAAAGCCGGCAGTTTGAACGAAGACATAGAAAAGAGGACAGGACTAAGCAATGCCAAACGAAACTGGTAGGCAGCAATGGACAAGCTCCAACAAATCCTTGGAAGGTTCAGAGGCCTCGAGCCAAACCCAGTTAGAAGAGCATTCCCTGACGCACCAACTCTACCGGGACCCCTCACCACCACTATTCACAATGAATTTTGGTTTGGGAAACCTCCTCTTTGGTGGAAGTACTCGAAAGACTCTCTGTCAGCACCCCTGCAACAAACAAGCGGACGAGTCAGCATTTGAACTAGCAATGCCTAAAATAAGAACGGAAGACTCCGCAGACAATGCATGGAATGAGCCATTTCTACAACAACTCTTCAGTGAAGAAATTGAGGTGCCAGACCTAATCGATTTTGTTTCTGATAACTCTACTGTAGCCATGATTGGGGACAGTAGCGCGAAGCCTTTCGACCCTCGCCTCCTTTCAAGCTCATCCACAATGCCAATTGAGAACTAGGCCACCTTCTCCGGACCTGTCGCCAGCAAGAAGGAAATGACCGAACAACTTGGTCTAACCCCTCGCGTCCTAGAGTCCATAGTCGAAACACATTCTGAGTCCATTATCTTTGAATTTGAGTCTCTCGAGTCATCTGATGGCCTTATGCCGGAAGATTATGAATTCATAGCCAATAATGTATTCCCATATTCTCTTAATGAAAGTTTCGACCTTTCCGAGTATCCTCTCATTGCATCTTTAACAACTGATAAATTAACTAAAACAAAAACAGTTAATAACGATTCACTTGACAAAGAAGCAGACACATTAAACGAATAATACATTAAACACATCTTTAAGCATGTTGTCAAACGAGAGAAAAACCTGGCCCAAGCTGCCGAGGAGGTTTTAACAAAAGTGAATTTGGGGACTGCTGAAGAGCCAAAAGAGACGCAAATCAAAAGCTTCTTCACCGGCACTGAGCAAAACGCATTGACTGCACTGCTCAAAGAATTCATGGACGTGTTCGCTTGGTCCTACCAAGACATGCCCGGCTTAGATCCAGCCATAGTGGAACATCGGATTCCCCTGAATCCCGAGGCTAAGCCCATCAAGCAGAAGCTACGCCGAATCAAGCCAGAATGGTCCTTACAAGTCAAAGAAGAGATCGAAAAGATGCTCCGCATCGGCTTCATAAGGGTGATCGAATACCCGACATGGCTCTCCAACATAGTCACGCTCATGAAGGCCAACATAAAAGTACGCTGCTGCGTGGACTTCCGAGATCTCAACAAAGCAAGTCCTAAGGATGACTTTCGACTACCAAACATAGACATGTTGGTAGACACTACAGCCAATTTTGAGGTCAAGTCCTTCGTGGACGGGTTCGCCGGCTATAATCAAATCAAGATGGCCGAAGAAGACCAAGAGAAAACAGCCTTCACAACCCCCTGGGGAACCTACTGCTACACAGTAATGCCATTCGGACTAAAGAATGCTGGGGCTACCTACCAACGGGCAGCAACCGCCCTCTTCCACGTCATGATCCACAAAGAGATCGAAGTGTACGTCGACGACATGATCATCCACTCAAAGGGATCAGACGGACAACACCTCATCGACCTGAGAAAGTTCTTCAATCGCCTTCGAAAATACTCAATGAGGTTAAACCCTGCCAAATGCACATTTGGAGTAATTCGAGGCAAAGTCTTGGGATACATGGTCACCGAGTGAGGCATCGAAGTTGATCCTCAAAAGATCAAGGTCATAATCAAAATGAGACCACCGCAAACCCAAATAGAAGTAAAAATGCTTCATGGGCCGCCTGCAGTACATCAGCCGCTTCGTCAATCAGTTGACCTCCATGTGCGAGCCAATCTTTCGATTAATGAAGAAGAATGCAGACAATGAATGGAACCCGTAATGCCAAGATGCCTTTGAAAAGATAAAGGCGTACCTTGTGAGTCCTCCGATCCTCTGTCCTCCCCACAAGGAAAAGCCACTTTTGCTATACCTAACTATGACCGACACCGCAGTTGGAGCCATGCTCTGTCAAGAAAAGAGAGACTCACGAGTCGAGAATGCCATCTACTTCGTCAGTCGAAAGTTCCAAGGTAGCGAACTCAACTACTCAGTCCTCGAGAAAACCTGCGCAACTCTAGTATGGGTTGTCGGAAAATTACGACACTACATGCAGTACCACACAGTGCACTTGGTCTCCAAAATGGACCCAGTCAAGTACCTCTTCGACAAACCATCACTGTCAATGAGGCTGGCCAAATGGTTTTTCTTTCTGGCAGAGTTTGACATCAAGTACGTGAACCAGAAGTCAATTAAGGAACGGGTAATGGCCGAACAACTGGCCGACTTCCCAACCGACGAGCCCCAAGGCCCCGAACCACAATTTCCAAACGAAGGAATCTTCGCACTTGAAGACGAAAACTGATGGCAGCTGTTCTGTGATGGAGCAGGCAACAAAAGAGGAAATGGCATTGGTATGCTCTTGGTTGACCCAAAGGACGAGCACACCCCAATCGCCATAAAGCTAAACTTCGAGGTAACCAACAATGCCGTCGAATACGAAGCTTGCACCGCCGGACTAGAGGTTGCACTCGAAAGGAACGCCCAGAAGCTAGAGGTCTACGGGGACCCAGCCCTAATCATCAATCAAGTTTCCAACAAATGGAAAATAATAGACCCAGGCTTGCAAAAATACCACGCCTGCCTGGAAGACCTCATCACGCAATTCAAAGAGGTCACCTTTCACTACTTGCCAAGTGACCGAAACAAGTTTGCAGACGCCCTAGCCACCTTGGCTTCACTCGTGGAAAACCCCGAAGGGAAGGCAATCAAGCCATTCAAAGTAGGAAGAAAAGAAACTCCTGCCTACTGCTGCGAGATCGAACCAGAACCCGAGCCCATCAATGAGCCGTGGTACAACCAGATCTTCCAATACCTCAAGAACGGGGAAGCAACCTTCATGAACGAGGAAGGCCAACGCAAAGAAGGAATCAAAGCCACGAGCATCATGGCCATAAAACGCCTTGTCTATCACTTTGTTATCCATGGGGACATGCAATACAAAAAACGCTACCAAGGACTGCTCCTACGCAGCATCAGCAAAGAAAAAGCAAACGAGCTCATAAACAAAGTCCACAATGGGGCTTGCGGCCCCCACATGAACGCCAGAGCCTTGATGCAGATCATTCTTCGAATGGGCTACTACTGGATCTCCATGGAGGTAGACTGCATCCACTTTGTCCAAAGCTGCGACAAGTGCCAATGGTTCTCCAACCTCAATCATCTTCCTCCTCACGATCTTTACTGCATGACTACTCCCTAGACCTTTGCCACTTGGGGAATCGACATCATCGGGAAAATCGCTCCGCACGGAAGCAACGGCCACGAGTTCGTCTTGGTCGCCATCGACTACTTCACAAAATGGGTCGAAGCCAAGTCATACAAAGTGCTAACTTCCAAGAAGGTCGCACATTTCCTCAAGGAAAACATCATATGCCGATACGGCATCCCGAACAAGGTCATATCAGACAACTGGTCCCACTTCAAAGGAGAATGCGACGCATCACCGGCCGAATTCAAAATCACACGCCACAAGTCCTCTCCCTACAGGCCGCAAACAAACGGCGCAGTAGAAGCAGCGAACAAGACCCTCGAAAGGATCATTCGAAAAATGACCACACGAGGACGAGATTGGCCCGAAAAGCTGCACCTGGCACTTTGGGGCTACCGAACATCAGTCAGAACAGCCACGGGAGATACTCCATTCGCCCTGACATATGGGATGGAAGCAGCACTGCCCGTTGAATTAGAAATTCCCTCACTTCGAGTGTTGCTGGAAAACGAGATCAACGAAGTCGAATGGCTCCAAAGCAGACACGACGAACTGGCCCTGCTGGACGAATGCCGACTAAAGGCCATGGAACACATTCGAGCCTACCAAAGCAGAATGGCTAGAGCTTTCGACAAGAAAGTCAAATCCCGAGACATCAGGGAAAGCGATCTAGTACTCAAAGAAAAGCCTCCCACCCGAACCAACCCGCTTGGAAAATGGGAACCAACATGGATCGGCCCGTTGTGGTCCAAAAGATCTTCTCCAGAGGTGCCATGAAGCTGACAGACCTAGACGGCAATCCCTTCATGAATCCAGTCAACAGAAGCAAACTTCGCAGATACTTTGCCTAAAGAAGATCAACTTTTCGTCTCCCGTCACTCATTGTAGTGTCGAACTACGCAGACCTGAGCCCCTCAGTCCGGGGGGAACGTAGGCAGCCTTAATTGGTTCGGTCTAAAAACACACAAAAACAAAAATTTTGGATGCCAACCCAGGCCTCCATCAAACTGTACACTTTCCAAAACATGTCCGCACCATCACCTTGATCAAGTCAACGATGGCGACAACATCAAAGGACAACAAAAGGTCACTCATCATTAAAAGATTGACCCCATGTCAACAACAACCTAGGGGCTTGCCTTTGCCCTCGTGCGTTTCAAAAAAAAAGGCTCAAGCAGAAGCTTAAAAAAAAGGTCAAGCAGAAGCTTCAAAAAAAATGAGGCCAAAGGACCCAGCGCCGACAATCAAGAAGCAATGGAATCATTGAAATGGCCGTCAAAAAGGACTTGTCAAGGAATCACCTCAAGGCCCGTGCCTCATTATCCAACCTTCCTATCCAAACACAAAATCCAAAAAAAATGGATGTCGTTAAGGCTCAGACTGCTTCAGTCCACAAAATACAAACAGAAAGGTCCAAAGCTGGATGCCACCAAGGCTCAAACAAAAAGCAAGCAAGAGATCCTGCGTCTCGACAAAGCTTTAAAAGTAAATCACAAATCACTAACGGTTACAACATATCTTGATGAGTACAAGCACGATCTACTCTCAAGATCACAACATGCTAAAAGTCAGCTTAATACATTTAACAAATAATGTGTCTGCAATGCAATAGATGGATACTTAGGAGGTCATTCCACGCCACTCGCGCTTGTCCCCTCGCCATTCTTTCCTTTCTTCCCTCGTCCCCGATGAGTCTTCTTTCGCTCCACGCGAGCCAACTCTGTCTCTCTCATTCCGAGATCAGGGGTCCTTCCCGTAGAGTCAAACAATCCAGCATCTCGCAGAGCTTCATTCGTCCGTGCCTTGGCCCGAATCTCCTCCTTGCGAGTCTATAAAAGGGTACCTCTCTCCGACAGTCGGTCAACTCTGGTTTCGTAGTCAAATAAAGCGTCTCCCGTCACATTCTGAGGGTTAGACCAGGCTTTGGCACTTCTAAGGCTATAGCTAAGACGACAACCTTGCCCCAGAATCGCTTCAAGCCTTCTTCCCAAAACCACTTGGGACTGCTCGATATGCTGCTCGTACCAATCCAGGTACTCGGTGGTCAACACAACACTCTCCCGACGTCGAAGGAGCACCATAGAAGGAAAAGCGGAATACTTCCATACCCTCAGAAAATACAGAAGGACATCTGAATCTGCCATGCAGAGAGAAGCTAGCTCCACAGTGGCAATGTCATCCTAGCCCAGCAAAGGCTCCTGTCTCATCCCAAACTGCCGGGAAACGAGCTACGGAATATACGGAATATAGAAGGAGGACCAAGACAAACCTGGAACTCTGACAACATATGAACCTTCCTGGAAGGCCCTCCTAGTCTCAATCCCCCAGTGAGGATCCCACCAACGGATCTGATGCGTACCAACCTGTGCCATCCATCTCTCCTAGGTGGACTGATCCATATCCAATACAAGAGGCCGCTGAGCAAACGTCCACGGACTAAAAGACGCCGGAGACTCGGGCATGGCTTGAAGCCTCTCTCGCAACCACAAGGTGAGCAAAATGGGGCTTCCCCCTCTCATGAACCTATCCCCTGTCGCCATACGATCAATGCCGTGAAGGGCTTCCCCCAGAACCAATGGAGCAATATCCTCCCCGGCTCGGCAGTGCCCTACCACATCCACCAAAGCGCTGTCACTTACCCCAAGGGAGCTGACCATGAAAAGCGTAGCTATCACACACAAAGCAAATGCATCCCACGAGACGTCGCTCTCGTCATCACCCATAAATCGATCAGGCAGTGCAGAAATATCAATATGACCAGAATCAAAAGTCATACCTTGCATTTCTTCCAACGAAGTCTGAAGAAAGCAGGCGAGCTTCATGCTCACGGCAGCACCGCCGATCAAAGGAAGCGAGATGGCCTCCACCTCCGGTCCTCCGATCAAAGCCCAAAAATCCTCAAAGGTGGGCGTGATCTCTTTGTAGGAGAAGCTATACACGTGCCTCCTAACATCCCAGAACCTTGCAGCAGCCCACAACAATTCCAAATCAGGAACTAACTCCTTAAGGGACCAAACCAAGCAAAGTCAAAATCTCACCTCGAAAGCCCGTTTATTATGCCTCATTTGGTGCCTCATCCACGTCTTGAGCCGCTCAAGGAAGTATGATTGCCTCTCCTTCGAAAGCCTCGACAAAACTCTCGGAATAAACGAAGAATCCATGGCAAAAATGGAGGTCTCTAGAGAAAATGGGAAAGAAGGCTCGAAGGGACTGCAAATGGGAAATGGGGGAAATCCAGACTTTCTGTGACTCTAATTTCCTCTCCAAAAGCAAGACACGTCCGCACGGACCATTTTGCATGCTGGAGGGGTCCGTGCGGACCACTTTGCAGTCTGGCCCAGGTTTTCAGCAACTGCAAAACAACTACTGCCCACGGCAGGACCTTACCCCCAACTGCTCAAAAGCCTGGCCAAAGCCATTTCCCACCACCACACACTAACCACAAAATGCATTCCCAGCTCATGCGACATGCACAAAAAATAATCATAAACTAGAAACAATTCCTAGGTCAATCCCCGGAACCAAATACATCATTACATCTCAAATAAAATACTTTGTTGTGCAAATACAAGTGTTTTATTACAGATACCAAATATCTGTTGCTCTACAAATACAAAAAAAAAAACAACAGAAAGAGGGAAAGCAAAAAAGCCCTACTCCGACTCATCATCATCAGCCTCCACAAACGAGAAATTCAGCATCTTGAAAAACCCGGCAGTCACCTCCTCATCATCAGAATACTGGACCCCTCCTCGTGCGAGTACTCGAAGTACTCCGAAGGGTCAAACCCGGTAAAAGGATCAAAGAAGGGATGCGAGGACGAACCCTCACCCTGTGCGCCCGACGGAGGAAAGAACTGATGAAGGGTTTGCGGCCTATGGAACCCCGAAGACGTCCCCACATTAAAGCTCTGCCGCCCCCGAACCGGCACCTCAAGCTGTGGCCCCGGCTCAGCCCTCAAAGAAGAAGTATCCACAGACCTCCTCGAAGGCATCGGCTCGAACGCCGCCGCGCTCCTCGAAGATCCGCAGGACAACTTCCCCAAGAGCTTCTTCGTAAAAGCCCTTAACCCTATGTACTGGCGGGTCAGCACGTCCAAGGACTGCCCCGAGACCTGCGCAAGCAATGCAACCAAAGAAACGCTCAGCCAAAGAGATACAAGCATACTCGACAAAAGAGAAAAATACAGAAAAGATGTCAAGATGGAAAAGAGTAAGCACACTCAACGGAGCATCCGGGTCAACCCGATATGCAGCAGGACCATGCTCAAGTACGGGCACCGTCACCCTCCTCCTCGAAGTGTCCCCACGAACATATGTGAAGTCTGGTCCAGGCACCGGGACATCTGGAGGACGTGGCGGGCCATCCTGCCTCTCCCTCGCCAACACCTGTGGCATCCTCAGCTTTTGCCTAACAATGGCCGCAGACTCCTCACCCTCCAGGACAATCTCCTTGGCACTCACGCCGACCAGGTACCTCTCATACTCCAGCACGTCCATATCAAGAGGACTCATCATATGGAAGAGCGGATCCCTCGGAGCCATAGAGGGCACACCTGCGCCATGCTGCCAGAAAACCCTCTCCCCCAGATACATGGCGCCGCAAGTGAGGCCCCACAAAAGCTTCCTCTGCCGTGTCACCCAAGGGGCACCCTCCAGCTCGTCCTCGCCATACCGATTCCAAGGGTACAGCTCAAACCCCTCCGGACTGTCCCTCTCCAGGTAGTGCTGCACCTCCTGATAGGTGATGGTGACCTTTCCCCTACTCATCCTCCTCTTCCTCAAAGGGCAGGCCCGGCACAGCATGGCGGGATAACCCACCATGGCCTCATCTTCCCAGTCCCATGGCTGGCACCGGAAGATCTTATAGCACCACGCCTGTAACAAAAAAGCAGATAGTGCTCAGAACAAGAAAAAGAAAAAGAAAAAGAAGACGGAGAAATGACAAAGTGCTAAACTACAACAGCAATAAACTCATACCTCCAGTGTAAAGTCAAAACACCCTAGGGAGTTGGCCGTACCCCGGTTAAACCTGTCCATAGCAAAATAGAGCTCGGCCAAGCCCGCCTCGCCCCAAGCAATCTCACAAACCCTCTCCAAGTCCACCAGACTCTCCATTAGAGGGAAAAGAGCGGAAGATGCGTGATTCGAGAACAAAGTCTCGGAGAGAGCGAACCACAGATAAGAGCGTGCCGGCTGCTCCGCCGTCACTACCCCAGTGCCCCGGCTATAAGCCCCGATGTTGGCCGAGATCTGCGCCTCCACATCGTGGTACAACATGCCCAAGCCCTTACGGGGATAAGGCTCAAACCCAAGCAGCTCAGCCAGCACCGCATCGGACATCCTGTCCCGCCACTTCACTGACTCCCCCTTGAAGGAAAGCCCGGTGATCACCGCAAAATCGGTAGGAGTCACAGTCACCTCTCCCCAGCTAAAATGGAAGGTATGCGTGGTATCCCACCAGTACTCAGACAGAGCCAAGAAGACGCCATTGTTCTTCTGCGTCTCCGCTATCCCGGCCAGGTTCTCCATGAACACGTTCAGCCCAGTAGCGATCACAAGCCTTCTAGGACGGATTTGTCCCTACACGTCACATTTTCAAACAAAGTCCATCCCTACACGACACTCATTTTACAATACAAAGTCCGTCCCTACACAACAATTTTTCAAAAAAAGTCCGTCACAAAAAACACGGCACCCATGGCACATAAATTTCCCCACACAAAGTCCGTCACAAAAATACGGCACACATTTTACAAAGTCCGTCTCAACATGGAAATTTTCTCACAAAATTCGTCCTTACACGGCAATTTTTTCACAATGTACATACGAAAATAGCATAAGGTACAAGTTACCGAAGCATGCATTTCAAGGAGAGGCACTTTATTTTCACAAATAAGAGCTAAACTCCACATTTTTGCACAAAAATCACATACCCACAATCCTGACTTGCTCAATTTCAACAATTCATCATCAATTTCACAAAATGAGCATGGCAACAACAAAAGCCCCAAATATGCAAAAACTAAAACCTAGTTCTAGCATACATCATTTCAAGCAAGAATCAAAACAAAATTTGATTTCTTACCTCCTTTACGGTCCACCCCCGCAAGGTGTGCACCTCTGAATCCGGATACAACACATTTGGATACCTTGTTGAAGGGGAGAAGGAAGAACAATTCCTTTGGAGATCCAATCTCCTCTATATGGCCTCTTGGCCCCTTTGATGACGACCTCGTCCGATTCTTTCCGCCATGATAGCAATTCAATCAACTCGAAAGAATTCCCTTAAGAAATTTTGAACAAATTCGTGTTTTCTCTCTCTCTCTCTCTCTCTCTCTCTCTCTCTCTCGCTCGACAGAAGAATGAAAATGGGGAGAAATGGCATCGTTGCAGTCTGATGTTGATTTGGGAAAATCAAATTTCCAGACCAATCCGCACGGACCACTTTGCAAGGCAAGTGGATCCGTGCGGACCACTTTGCATTCCAGGCGAAATCCCCCTTTTGCCCTTACAATCTTTGCCCTTGGTCGTCCAAAGGCCATTACCAGCAAGATTCATGCAGTTTGATCCCTAAGCCAACGAAACAAACCCCAGTCGTCATCGTAAGTCCGGATCTCACCCACTAAACGGCAAAACAAACCCCGACCGTCATCGTAAGCCCGGACCCCAAGACACAAAACGCCTTTAAACACAAATCCCAAGGAACAAACACCTTTAAATGCGGATCTCAAGGCACAAAACGCCTCCAGAACACAAAACACGAAACAAAAACTGGCAATCAAAGTAAGCCCGAACCCCCTTCCCCAGCGGACAAAAGGTCAAATGGCCATCAAAGTAAGACCATACGAATGTACATATCCCCAGCAGATAAACCCCAGCCGATATCGTAAGTCCGGATCTCGCCCACTAAACGGCAAAACAAACACAAAAGGGCACAAAACACCTTTAAAAACACATCCCAAGTCACAAATGCCTTCACAACAAACAAGTCATTCCCCTGGCAGCCATTGTAAGCTCGAACTTTTCCCCAGCGGACAAAACACAAGGCAAGCACGCCTCCCGTAAGCCACATACACCAGGTTCATACTCCTGAATCAACACCTCAGTCAGAGGACATAACACGTCCTCATGCACGACATCACCTTAGTCAGAGGACATAACACGTCCTCATACATGACATCACCTCAGTTAGAGGACATAACACGTCCTCATACACGACATCACCTCAGTTAGAGGACATAACACGTCCTCATGCACGATATCACCTCAGTCAGAGGACATAACACATCCTCATGCACGACATCACCTCAGTCAGAGGACATAACACGCCCTCATGCACGACACGACCTCATTCAGAGGACATAACACGTCCTTATGCACGACACAACCTCAGTCAGAGGATATAACACATCCTCATAACGACACAACCTCAGTCAGAGGACATAACACATCCTCATGCACGATATCACATCAGTCAGAGGCCATAACACATCCTCATACACGACAATGCACCATTTTCGAACTACGATCAAGCTTGATTCCCACTCGGTATACGTAGGAATCCTATCAAAGGGTCCAGCCAACCAACCTAAACGGTCACCCTCAGGACACCGACACGTCAATGCACAGACCCAAGCGGTCACCTTAGGACACCACCACGTCCTCACAGCCAACCCAAGCGATCACCTCAGGACACTACCACATCCTCATGAACCGACCAACGCGGTCACCCTCTCTCCCAGCAAGCGATCCAGATGAGGGCCCTTATCTTATCGACGACCCCACTTCCTCCATAAGTGACTTCGTCGAGAGGCTTCTGTACCCAAATCCGGATCGCTCCCTTCCAAGCACCCGGGAAACACCGCGGACTCACACAAATGTGATCTCGAATACCCGTAACCTTCAAAAACTCCAAAAACCACCAACCAAACCAAGGTGGGACCTTTCTGGGATAAAACAAGGCAAAAGGACTTTTTAGGAATTTTGCAAAATATATGGCCTGCATAATGGTTCGTACGGACCATTTTGCACCCCAGACAGCATAATTGCAAAATCCCCTTAAAGTCCACGAGATTCCCTTAAATCCAGGAAAACCAAAAATTTGGTTTTGCAAACATTTTGCAGTTTTCTCACTCCTATAAATAGAGGGCTCTCCCTCTCATTTTTCTCACCCCTCCCTTCTCTCCTCTCTCCCCCAACCTTCAGGCTACCCTCTAAGTCCTCTCGAGGCACTCCCGATTCCTTTCGGTTCCCTTCGGGGCATTCCAAGCCCCCTCGTGGTGCTCTGAAGCCCTATCGAGCGCTCTCGAGACGCTCCTGAGCTGCCCTGAGGCACTCTCGAGGAATCTCGAAGTCTTACTGGTCCATCTCGAGGCATTTCGGTCCGTCCTGAGTCATTCTGGTCCATCCCAAAGCCCTGGCGGACAATCTCGGTCCATCTCGAAGCAAGCTGAAACTCTGCCCGAGCACAATCGATGATCCCGAGGCACATTGAACCTCTGCCCGAGTATAGTCAACCATCTTGAGGCATCCCGATGCACGCACGCCGAAACTCTATCCGAGCACAACCGTCGATCCCGACGCACGCTGAACCTCTGCTCGAGCATACCTAGCAATCCCGAGACACGTAGAAACTCTGCCCGAGGACACACCTAGCACTCCTGAGGCACGTCGAAGCTCTGTCTGCAGACACCGGCACATCCCCGAAGCAATCTCGGTCCGTCCCGGAGCACTATTCACACTCAAACACTATTCCCAAGCGGAAGACAGACACGAACCAACATTGGTAAGGCTTTCTTCCAACACTATTTCAATTTATTTCAATGCAAAGCATACAATATAGACATCATATACAACATGCATTTTTAAAAAGTACATACACACACAACTTTTAAAGAAAGAGGGATACCGAAAGACTCGTTTATACGAGGCGACTCGGGTGAGCTCTGCTATTCTCTTCCAGAGGCATAACCTAACCTCCGAACTCAAAATCTCATCACACAACAACAGTTTTTAAACTAAGTCTTTTTCAATGTTTTGGGCTAAATCAAAACGGCATGGCGACTCCTCCAAACAAACGCAGCAACACCTCCCAACAATGCGAGATGCCGAGGCCCGCGTGCGAGCCGGATCCGGGTAATTTCACCATCCCCCACATTAATAATAGTGTTGGTCATTGCCATGAAAGGTCTCCCAAGTAATATGGGTGAATCACGACGGCTTCCTTCATTTCTTGGCATCTCAAGTACTACAAAATCAACAGGCACAATGATTGAATTTACCAGAACTAAAACATCCTTCACAATGCTCATAGGTCTTTTAATGGACCGATCCGCAAGTTGTAGGGCCATTGTGGTGGGTTTTAATATGGGTAAACCGAACTCCTCATACAAATAATAGGGCAGCAAATTAATGCTAGCTCCAAGATCCAACATAGCTTTCGAACTCTTTGACTCCCCCATAGTAATAGAAATAAGAAAGCTTCCGAGATCTTTCAATTTGGGTGGAAGACTATGTTGTACCACAGCACTAGTATTCTCACTCATCAACACTTTCTCATTTGTCCTATACCTATGTTTCTTGGAATTTAATTCTTTGAAAAACTTGGAATAAGCAGGAATATTTTTTTATCACATTAAGTAAAGGGATATTGATGTTCACCTTAGAAAACATGTCCATCAAATCCGAAATTTGCTTATCCAATTTATGTTTTAAAAACCTTCCGAAAAACGGTACGGGAGGTACAAATGGCTTGGGGGTTGGAGAATCAAATTTAGAATTTATCCCAACTTATTTGTACTCTTTTCACTCACTTCATTATTACTATCTATAACAGGAGGGGGAGGAGAAGATGAAGACGAATTTACCTACTACCTACCTGTTTGCCATTTCGGAGGGTGATAATGGCCTTTTCTTGATGTGGTTGGCTCGGAAAGGTCCCGGGCTTATGACCTTGTAAGGCTTCTGCGATTTGCCCCATCTGAATCTCTTAGCTTTTTAAGAGCCGCTTCATGGTTTTTAGCGGCTTGTTGACTCTCGGCTCTCAACAAATTATTCTCAGCTTTCAATTGTTTCGTGACCACTTCCCACGGTTCCCACTTTTGCTCCTCCACCCTGGATTATATGTATTCAAATATGGGTTGTTGTGAGGAGGGAACCGCTGTCCAAATCCTTACCTCGCTTTCGGGAAGGAGAGGAGTCGCCACGCAGTTTTGTATTTTGAGCCCAAATGTTGAGAATGACTTTGAAAACGTGTCATTTTGTATTTTGAGCCCAAACTTTGGAAACGGCTTTGAAAATGTGTTGTTTTGTATTTTGAGCCCAAACTTTGGAAATGGCTTTGAAAATGTCTCGTTTTGTATTTTGAGCCCAAATTTTGGAAATGGCTTTGAAAATGTGTGGTTTTGTATTTTGAGCCCAAACTTTGGAAATGGCTTTTAGGACCAGAGATTGTTAGGTTCGGAGGTCACGTTACGTTTCAGGAAGAGTATGTTGAGATCACCCGAAATGCCTCGTATGACGAGTCTTTCTACCTTTCTCGAAATTGTGTGCGTGTGTGTGTGTTTCATTTTTTAAAAAGGGGAGCTTGAATGACAAGCTTAATCTTGGTTTGAATGTCAAACGTTGATTTTATGATTTCTGAAAAAAAGCGAGTGTTTGAATGACAAACGTTGGTTTTGGGGTTTTTTAGGAAAAAGGTGCGAGTGACGAATTTGGAGTCTTTAGCTTGAGTGTCAAACGTTGACTTTTAAGAAAAGAGTGTTTGAATGTCAAATGTCGAGTTTTGAGTTTAAAAATGATCGTTTGGATGCCAAACGTCACTTTTGCACATTTTGAAAGGGAGCACGAATGACGAACTCCGGTTTTGAACCGGGCATTACATGGTTAGCGATTTTATGAAAAAAGGCATTAAATGAGATGCGATCAACGAGTCGTTTTGTGACTCGGACTTTGATAAATAAATACTATCATGAGCCAAATGACTTGGACTTGTAAATGACAGTATTTAAAATGCGGTATCGACGGAATCAAACGATCCGAACATTAAAGATGCGATCGACGAGCCAAACGGCTCGGACTTGTAAAGGTGCATAATTTAAATGACAATATCGACAGATCAAACGATCCGGATTTTGTAAATGACTATCACGAACCAAACGATTCGGATTGTAAAGTTGTGAATCAACAGATCAAACGATCCGGACTGTAAATGACATAAACGTAAAGAACGGGACCGAAATGCCGTTTTAACCTGAGATTACTTCTCTTACAGGAGAGAAGATGATCTTGGGGTAAAACGTATCAGACCCCGTAGATGGAGCTACGTCTACATTTCAATGATTTTAACCGAAGTGATTATAGCGTTTGACGCGTAAATCGAGGCAAAACGAGTGGTTAGAGAGAGAGTGTGTTACCTATGGCTATGGGTTGACTCTTTGGCTCGGTTGACTCATACGGGATACGGTTTGATGTTTGAAAGGGTGTTTTGAGTTTGTTTGGCTCGTGTTTGGTCGAAAAATGAGGTTTTCACGCAAATCGAGACAAAACGGGGCTCGAGAAGGGTTGGAACATGGTTTGGACCGTGGGGTTTTGTGAAAAGAGATTATATTTTTCCTTTTTTTTTGAAATGTTTGACAACCCTTGTATTTATAGGGTGAATTTGCAAAACAGTCCGGACAGACTCTTCTTCAATTTGGGGAGGTTTTATGGTATTTTGGAAAATTGGGGGACTTGTTGGCAATTCTGGTTTTTCAGGTAAAACAGTCCGGTCGGATAGTCATTCAATCTCAGGGGTATTTGGTCTTTTCACCTTGGAATCTGATTGATGTTGATTGGAGGGCTTTGGCATGCATGCTACATGCCCCTGTGACTCACCTAGGCTAGGGTTTTCGTCCCGTTTTTCCCGATTTTGTCCCTTTTTTAAATAATTATCCGAAAAATGTCCAAAACGACCTCGAAAAGTCTCGAAATGTGCCTTTTTTCGGGAAAAGCTGTACTTTTACGTGTGATAATGTGTGTTGAGTACGCTTTGACATTGGGATGCACGGGGCAGTCCCGGGATGTCTCGTTGGCTTGAGAACGGGGAGTTTAACGGGTTCCAGTTAACCTGGAAAGGGCCAGCTAACGGATTCCGATTAAATTCTAATGGATTTTGACGATCCGGATTTGGGTACTTACAGTAGCCCCTCGGCGACGTCACTTTCGAAGGAAGTGGGGTCGTCGAAAAAGATAAGGATCCAAATCGGGGGATGCCTTACTTGAAGAGACCTGAGAGGTCAGCTGGTTGGACCCTTAGCGGAAGAATACCTACGTATCTAGAGCGGGAATCAAGCCAATCGTAGTTCATAGGTGCAAGGGCTGCTCGTGGGGGCCTTGACCTAAGCGAGACTGTTGTGAGGCGTCTGAACCTATGTGAGACTGTTGTGAGGCGTCTGAACCTAAGTGAGACTGTTGTGAGGCATCTGAACCTAAGTGAGACTGTTGTGAGGCGTCTGAACCTACGTGAGACTGTTGTGAGGCCTCTGAACCTACGTGAGACTGTTATGAGGCGTCTGAACCTAAGTGAGACTATTATGAGGTGTCTGAACCTAAGTGAGACTGTTGTGAGGCATCTGAACCTAAGTAAGAGTATTGTGAGGCATCTGAACCTAAGTGAGACTGTTATGAGGCGTCTGAACCTAAGTGAGACTGTTGTGAGGCGTCTGAACCTAAGTGAGACTGTTGTGAGGCGTCTGAACCTACGTGAGACTGTTGTGAGGCGTCTGAACCTAAGTGAGACTGTTGTGAGGCATCTGAACCTAAGTGAGACTGTTGTGAGGCATCTGAACCTAAGTGAGACTGTTGTGAGGCATTTGAACCTAAGTGAGACTGTTGTGAGGCATCTGAACCTACGTGAGACTATTGTGAGGCGTCTGAACCTACGTGAGACTGTTGTGAGTTGTCTGAACCTAAGTGAGACTGTTGTGAGGCGTCTGAACCTAAGTGAGACTATTGTGAGGCGTCTGAACCTAAGTGAGACTGTTGTGAGGCGTCTGAACCTACGTGAGACTGTTGTGAGGCGTCTGAACCTAAGTGGGACTGTTGCGAGGCGTCTGAACCTAAGTGAGACTGTTTCGGAT
This sequence comes from Adenophora triphylla var. japonica, assembly GCA_022495995.1. Taxonomy (NCBI): domain Eukaryota; kingdom Viridiplantae; phylum Streptophyta; class Magnoliopsida; order Asterales; family Campanulaceae; genus Adenophora; species Adenophora triphylla. The sequence goes on from JAFEMH010003784.1 coordinate 199,046, forward strand.
TTAACGGAAAGGCTTTCTTGAAAGGTCATTGTGCGGGCTTACGTTGATTGGCCGCTCGCGTCTTGTCTACTGGGGATATGGTGTTCGGGCTTATGATGATGGCCGAAGAGGGATTGTTTTGCGGGCTTACCTTGATGGCCGCTGAAATGGGATGGTCGGGCTTACGATTGACGGCCGGAGGGGTGAACGTTCACTTGCTGGAGTGAAAAGATATTCGGGCTTACTATGGCGGTCGAAGAGGGATTTAACGTCCGAAGACAGAATGTTAGTGAGAACTAACGGGAATTTTAACGTCTGGAGACGGAATTGTGATTTAACGTCCGAAGACGGTTTGAGATTTAACGTCTGGAGACGGAACGTTAGTGAAGACTAACGGGAAATTTAACGTCTGGAGACAGAATTGTGATTTAACGTTCGAAGACGGTTTGAGATTTAACGTCTGGAGACGGAACATTAGTGAGGACTAACGGGAAATTTAACGTCTGGAGATGGAATTGTGATTTAACGTCCGAAGACGGTTTGAGATTTAACGTCTGGAGACGGAACGTTAGTGAGGACTAACGGAAAATTTAACGTCTGGAGACGGAACGTTAGAAAGGTCTAACTGGGGAATTATTAAACTATTGAGGGCCAAAAGGGGTAAATTCGAAATTATGGGAAGCTGAGGGACCAAAGTGGCAAAGAAAATTTTATGGTGTAAAAGAGTCCGGCCGGACCCTTCTTCAAATTGGACAGATTTAAAGTAGCCCACATTTGGCTGGACAGGAAATGGCCAAACTCCATCATTTCAAGCGAGAGAGAAGAGAGAAAAGAGAGAAATTTCTCCCCCTTTTTGCGAGTTTTGTTCGAATCTTCGCGGGATAATCATTATGGAAGTTGGATTAGGGCCACGGGGTTAGCACAGGAGGATCGACAATGAGAGAGCGAGGTTTGGGAGGACGGTGCAGACCACCGCTCTTCCCATGGATCCAACTGAGTTTTATCCGGCTCGGGACACTCATAAATCCAAGGAAGGGATCGCGAGGCAGGTAAGCATCCTCTAAATTCCGTTAATTTTCAGAATGTGCATTCTTGAATTTTAGGAATTTGATTAGAATTGAGTTAGGGCTCTTGGTGCCTGAATTGGGGCTTTTGACTTTGCGATGTGCCTTTGTAGAAATTGACTAGAGCTTAGTTCAATTGACATTACAGGTAGACAACATAAAAATTTTGGTCGCAAAATTCCATGTCTAGGGGTGTTTTCCGAAATTAAAGTAAGTTTAATTCGGGACGGAGTAATTCTTTGAAATGTTTGAAATGTTTGAAAGTTCTGACTTCGATGGATTTTTCGAGATGTTTTGAAAGTTCCGAATTCGACGGAGTTTTCGAAAGGTTTTGAAAGTTCCGAGTTCGATGAAGTTTTCGAAAGGTTTTGAAAGTTCCGAGTTTGACGGTGTTTTCGAAATGTTTTGAAAGTTTCAAGTTCGACAGAGTTTTCAAAATGTTTTGAAAGTTCCGAGTTCGACGGAGTTTTCGAAATGTTTTGAAAGTTCCGAGTTCGACAGATTTTTCGGAATGTTTTGAAAATTCTGAGTTCGACGGAGTTTTCGGAATGTTTGGAAAGTTTCGAGTTCGACGGAATTTTCGAAGTGTTTTGAAAGTTCCGATTTCGACGGAGTTTTCGAAGTGTTTGGAAAGCTTGAACCGTGAATATTCTAACTGGGACAGGAATATTTTTAGGAGAAAATAGCTATATCTGTACTTCATCATCTTGATATGTGCCTGTGCATTTTGTGGATGTTATCTCTGTAGTAATATACTTTCGCCGTGTTCACCTGCAGGGGCGAGGGCCGATTGATGTACATAACTTGAAGAGCAGGGGAGCCTTTGAGGCGGTCCCTGAGCTGTGGGAGATACTCCCAGATGAGGCTCGGGATGGAGAGAGGAGTCCACGGCACTTCGTGGTTGACTCCAGTCTGGCAGGATTCATTAGCGCGGTAGCCGTGGTGGCTTCGACGCAGAGAGAGAGGGAGAGGGTACTTCATGTCGCCCTGAGCGAGTACTGGTGGGATACAACCCACACGTTCCATTTCAGGTGGGGGGAGGCGACCGTGACTCCCACTGATTTTGCAGCGATTATTGGGTTGCCATTCTGGGGCAATACTGTTGAGTGGGTGGATGGCTACACCCAGGAGCAGTTGTCGGAGCTGCTTCATTTAGACATTACCGATGCTAGGGGCTTGGGTATTTGGTACGGGTCGATGGAGGCTCATCTGAGGAGGGGCATTGAGGCGTATCTGGCAGGGTCCCTGAGGATGACAGCAGAGCGCCTGGCTCGAGGGTTTTTATGGTTCGCTTTGTCAGCTACCCTGTTTCCCACTGCTGACACGTCATGTCATTTTCCTCTGCTCGGCTCCGACCAACCCGGGAAGCCGCGAGAGGCGAGAGGGTTTGCTGGGAGAGGCCGGTCTGCCGAGCTCTATCATGCTTTGGATAGGTTCTCTCGAGGAGAGGAGAACACTTTAGGCTGTTCTCAGTTTGCCTTGGATGTGAGTTCCTTTCTTTTCTCTTCCTTGTCTCACTTGTACTCGTATGTATCTGCTTTGTAGCTGATATAACTTTCCTTGCGTTTGACAGGTGTGGTTCTTGGAGGTGTTCCACTCGCAGAGGTGGGAGACCAGGGAGGAGTATGTGCTCTTGTTCCCTGCCATGTTGATTTGGCAGAAAGCGGTAAGGAAGCCGGCAAAGTCGAGGGAGAGCACTCAACTGTCTTATGAGGAGGTGTCTTTGGCCATGGACCGAGACTTTTCTCTGCGGATCCGGCTGACTTGGTAGAGTCGGATTGATGCTTTTGTAGTGCATGCCGCTGGGGATGTTACACGTCGGCAGAAGCTGCTGGTGGGGCTTCATTGCGACGCGATGTATTTGGGCGAGAGGGTGACTTGTCAGCATGGTCCGGGGTCCATTCCTTTGGTTTCGATGGACCCGCCTCCTCACATGCAGTATCCTTTGCTGATACCGATGGCAAAGTTGCAGCGGTATAGGCAGGGTGTGTCCTATGCCAAACTCATCAGAGAGGATGCTGATTATGATGTCTTCCGGAGGACGAGGCTGAGGAGCCCGCAGGTGTTGCACATAGAGGGCGAGGGCCCTGCATATCTTCGGGACTACCCGCTCCCTCGCACACGGCTGGCGTATGAGAGTCCTGATGGTTCCCGCAGGCGGCTGATGGTCCCCATTCCGGAGGAGGCGAGGCCTCAGTACAGAGTGGATCTCGATGCTTCAGTGAGTGCTTTGTTTCGCTTTTTTGTACTTGATAGTAGCATTCTGCAAATGTTGTATCTGTGCTGTCTGTTTGTCTTTTGACGGCTTTCCTGATTTGCAGGTGTCTGGCCGTACTTACAATCAAGCCGTGAGACATCTGGATGGGATAACCAACTACGCTAGGAGGCTCATGGAGTTCCTGTGGTGTAGTTCCCGGAGGAGCGCAGCTGTGCATGAGCCGATGCCGTCTAGGCCGTCTGCCGTCTGCGGCGAGAGACTCGTTTGCCTCTACGGCTGGTGGGGCAGATTTTACACAAGGGTTCAGCCAGTTCTCCGGTGAGACGGCGGGGTTCCGAGCTCATCACTCTTTGTATTCGGGACCCAAGCGAGGAGAGTCCTCAGGGACACAGGCGCAGAGGCGGCACTTCTCGTATTCCCGCCTTAAGGAATTTGGGGATTACCTGTCCTCTGTGGATCCGGCTGCGGCGGGGCAGTATTACGAGTGCTCGGATGACGAGCAGGACTCTGAGCAGTCCTCTTTTTTGATTTATTTTTTAGACAATTGTGTGTATTGCCCAAACAATTTGATTTGTATTTGAAAGGGCCTTTGAGGCGAACCCTTGTATTTTGAATATTTATTTAGTGATTATTTTCCTTTATTTTTGGCAAATAAGAAAGTAGGTTGATCAAAAAAATAAAAAATAATGGGATATGCATAAAATTCGAACTGGTTAAAATTTATATCTATATGCACTGTTATTTAATTAATTTCACTGTTGCACGAGCCCGGGGCGGATGTGGTGTCGGCAGTGGATGATTAATCATACGGATGCATGTAATTTAGACAAGGCTTGAACAGGAGGCTGTTTGGAAATGTTCCTGAGTTTTGAGGCAGCTGGCTGCAGAGTTGACCAAGTCAGCTTGAAAAACAGTCCGGCCGGACTGGGCTTCAGTTCCAGATTGTTTTAAATTGCTGTCCAGTTTCTGCAATTTTGAAAACACTACGCTTGCTTCTGATCAAAGCTGATTTCTCTTTTGAATTTTTAGAGGTTTCCTTTGTTTCTCATGGCTTTATTTCGCAGGTTATCGTCTCAGATGCAAGAGCGATATTTGGATAGTTTCCAGTTGTGGGTACGACACCACACGAGGCAAAGCAAGGGATTTTTCGAGGGTTGTTATAGAATGAAAGCAGATTGGGCATTGAAGGAGCTCATGCCGAATTGGGATCTCTTGAGAGCTGCGGCTCGCTTCTGGGACGTAAGGAGGCACGTGTACAGCTTTTCGTACAATGAGATTATGCCCACACTTGGAGATTTCTGGGCCATACTTGGAGGACCTGAGGCGGAGCAACTGGTTCTTCCTTTGACGGGCAGCCTGACCACCGTTGAGAAGTTAGTGTCCTTGCTTGGCATCTCAGCTGAAGAAGCATACGGGATGCTAATATCGAACACGGATTACGTTGACATTTCGGGGCTGCCGGATAAATTTGCCGGTGTTGAGAGGAGCGTTTTCGCGTGGGACGCTTTTGCTCTGTGCGCAATTGCCACTTTATTCACGTTCACACCCTGGGTGTGTGCCATCACAGTGTACTGGACCTGGTAAGGCAGTGCCGGAATGGAGGAGACATCGTGTCTTTGATCTTGGGCGAGACGTTCCTTGGCATATGTCGGATGGCGACCAGTAGCCGATACATGTGGGGAGGAAGTCCCGCTATGCTTACTCTGTGGTTGAGGGAGCGATTACAAATGGTGCCCGAGGTGACAGTGTCATGTGATCCCTGGTCCTTTTCTCGACGTCCTTTGGTGATTGGGGCAATCAGGTTGAACTAGAGCTTTGGATGGCCAAACTCTGCACGCATCATTTGCGATGGTGGGTTCCTCATTAGAAGTTACAAACTTGCAGGACTGTTCAGGAGGGTCTTCGTGTTGTCAGAGTCCCGGGGGTGTCCCAGACTTCTTTCTATATTCCATCATTGGTGCTGCGATAGTTCGGGCTGGAGCAGGTGCCGTTGACGAGTTTGGGTATTGCTGCTACCTTCGAGGTGGGATCTCTTCTGATGGAAGATCCTTCGACGCCATTGCTTTTCACGCGGTTTTGTCAATATACGTCCTTTCCTGCCAGGGATCTCTTTCACCGGAGAGGGAGCACTATTCTGTCCACTCAGTATTTGAACTGGTATGAGGAGTGTATGGGGGAGACACAGAAGGCTATTTTGTGGAGACGGAGTGAGATGCTGGGCCTCGACTACCGTGACACCTCAACTTTGAGGAGGGCCAAAGCAGCGGCTAATTAGCCGCCGCTTTGGCCCTCCTCAAAGTTGAGCTAGGGAAAGGGCTGCGTGGCAGCTGCAGGTTTGACGGAGGCATCAGGAAGGGTCCCAGAGCCAGGTAGAAGGACTACGGGGATATTCCCTGTGAAGGCGAAGAATACCTATCGTGGAAAAGGGAAGGGGAAGAAAGATAAAGGACCGAGTACAGGGGACTAGGTTGACCTTGCTGTCCGAAACATCCACCCATTGTCATTGCAGACACATTAATTGATTAATGTTTATTGTTGTTTTGCTAGCATGTAGCGAGTCAAGAGTTGACCGTGCTTGAACTCATCAAAGATTGTTTTAACCGTTATTAATCTGTAGGTTAATTTAAAGAGTTTTTTGAAACACAAGCGATTGGTGCTTATTTATTTTTTATTTGTTTTTGAGATCGAACCAATGATGGCTGCCTACGTTCCCCTTTTACAATTGGATTAAGGGGCTCAGGTCACCGTAGTTCGACACTTTAGGTAAAATTTGAGAAAAAATACAAAAGAAGTGCGACCCTGTTTTTTACCTGGATCATTATCGGGAATGTATCCAGTTGGGTATTACTCTTTTAACACTTTAATTTTACTGAGGGGTGGTGTATGGGGAAGGAGAGTTGACTCGTGTTCTTCCTCAAACGAAGTATCTGCGGAGTTTGCTTCCGTTCACGGGGTTAACGAAAGGGTTCCCATCCAAATCTGCTAACTTCATGGCTCCTCCAGAGAAGATTCTTTGTACCACGAACGGGCCTATCCAGGTAGGCTCCTACTTTCCGAGGGGATTGGTCTGCGTAGGAGGCTTTTCCTTAAGCACCAAGTCACCTTCTCTGATGTTTCGGATCTTGACTTTCTTATCAAATGCTCGGGCCATTCTGCTTTGGTAGGCACGAGTATGCTCCATGGCTTTCAATCTGCGTTCGTCGAGTAGAGCTAGTTCATTGTGACGGCTCTGGAGCCATTCGACTTCATTGATTCCGTTTTCCAAGAGGACTCAGAGGGATGGAATTTCCAATTCCACTGGTAACATTGTTTCCATTCCGTATGTAAGTGAGAAAGGAGTGTCCCCTGTGGCGGTTCTGACTGATGTTTTGTATCCCCAGAGCGCTAGATGTAGCTTCTCGGGCCAATCCCAACCTCTGACGGCCATTTTTCTGATTATCATTGCGAGAGTCTTGTTTCTTTGCCTCTCTTGCACCATTAGTACGTAGTGCAGTAGGAGAAGACTTGTGGCATGTAATTCTGAACTCGGTCAATAGTTGGTCACAATCTCCTTCAAAGTGGGTCCCATTATCGGATATGATCTCGTTGGGCACCTCATATCTGCACATGATGTTATCTTTGATGAACTCGGCCACCTTCTTAGAATTCAGTACTTTGTATGACTTGGCTTCTACCCATTTGGTGAAGTAGTCGACTGCGACTAATATAAACTCGTGACCATTGCTCCCTAGCGGAGTGATTTTGCCGATGACGTCGATTCCCCATGTGGCGAAAGGCCATGGCTTAGTCATGCAATAGAGCTCGTGAGGAGGGGTGTGATTGAGGTTGGAGAACCATTGACATTTGTCGCAGCTTCTGATGAACTGGATGCAGTCTATTTCCATTGATACCCAATAGTAACCCATATGGAGGATGATCTGTGTCAATGCTCTGGCGTTCATGTGCGGACCGCATGTTCTGTTGTGAACTTTGTTCATCAGCTCGCTGGCTTTTTCTTTGTTTACACATCGGAGGAGTGGTCCTTGGTGGCGCTTCTTGTACAACATACCCCCCAAAAGGACGAAATGGGATGCCAGGCATTTTAGTGCCATCACATTTTTGGCTTTGATCCCTTCTTTGTATTTTTCATCTTCATTTGTGAAGGAAGCTTCTCCATTTTGGAGGTACTGATAGATTTGATTGTACCAGGGTTCGTCAATCGGTTCATATTCAACTTCGATCTCGCAACAATAAGCGGGGATTTCCCGTCTGCCTTTTCTGAGGGGTTTTACTGATTTCCCTTCGGGAATTTCGACAAGAGATGCTAGGGTAGCCAGGGCATCTGCGAAGCGATTTCTGTCTCTTGGCAAATAATGGAAAGAGATGTCCTTGATCTGAGCAATGAGCTCATCCACGTACGTGTGGTACTTCTGGAGGCCAGAATCTATTGTCTTCCATTTGTTGGACACTTGATTGATGATCAATGCTGAGTCTTCGTATACTTCCAGTTCTGAGATGTTGCGCTCAAGAGCGGCCTCTAGGCCGGCTGCGCAAGCTTCATACTCTGCTGCATTGTTGGTTGCTTCAAAATTCAGTTTGATGGCTATGGGAGTGTGCTCGTCTTTAGGATCGACCAAGAGCATTCCAATACCATTTCCCTTCTTGTTGGCTGCCCTATCGAAGAAGAGTTGCCAGCGGTTTGCGCTATTGAGTGAGAAGATCCCGTCATCCGAAAACTGCGGATCAGGACCCTTGAGTTCACTGCTTGGGAAGTCTGCCAGCTGATCTGCCATTACTCTACCCTTTATTAATTTTCTGACCATGTACTTGATGTCGAATTCAGCCAGGAAGAATGACCACTTGGCTAGTCTCATTGACAGAGATGGCTTATCGAAGAGATATCTAACGGGATCCATCTTGGAGACCAGGAGCACTGAATGTGATTGCATGTAGTGTTTCAGTTTCCCGACTACCCATACCAAGGCGGTATAAGTTTTCTGTAATGCTGAGTTCAATTCCCTGAAGCTTTCGGCTTACGAAGTAGATTGCATGCTCAACTCTGGAATCTTTCTGTTCTTGTGCCAGCATAGCCCCAATTGACGTGTATGTCACTGTCAGGTACAGGAGGAGTGGCTTGTCTTCATGTGGCGAGCACAAGATTGGGGGATTCACCAAGTATGTCTTGATTTTCTCGAAGGTTGTCTGGCACTCGGAGTCCCATTTGATGTCAGCATTCTTCTTCATTAGCTTGAACATTGGCTCGCAGAGAGATGTCAACTGGTTGATGAAGCGGCTGATGTACTGAAGTCTTCCCATAAAACTTTTCACTTCTGTCAGTGTCTGCGGCGGCTTCATGTCGATGATGGCCTTGATTTTCTTGGGATCGGCTTCGATACCTCTTTCGGTAACCATGTACCCCAGTACTTTGCCTCGCTTGACGCCGAAGGTGCACTTTGCAGTGTTCAATCTCATGGAGTGCTTTCTGAGTCTGTTGAAGAACTTTCTTAAATCTATCATGTGCTGCATGTCTAATTCTCTGAAGTGGATGATCATGTCATCAACATACACTTCGAATTCTTTGTGAATCATGTCATGGAAAAGGGCTGTTGCAGCCCGCTGGTAAGTAGCTCCAGCGTTCTTTAAACTGAACGGCATGACCGTGTAACAATGTCCCCCACGGAATGGTGAAAGCAGTCTTGGCTTGATCTTCCTTGGACATCTTGATCTGATTGTATCCGGCAAACCCATCCACGAAGGATTTTACCTCTAAATTTGTCGTGGTGTCGACTAGCATGTCGATGTTGGGCAGTGGGAAATCATCTTTAGGGCTGGCCTTGTTGAGATCTCGGAAATCTACATAGCATCCGACCTTTCCATTGGCCTTGGTGACAGTTACAATGTTGGAGAGCCAAGTCGGGTACTCAATTACTCTGATGAAGTCGACGCGGAGCATCTTCTCAATTTCTTCTTTCACTTGCAAGGACCACTCTGGCTTGATCTTGCGTAATTTCTGCTTGATAGGCTTGGATTTTGAATCCAGAGGAATTCTGTGCTCCACGATTGAGGGATCGAGTCCTGGCATGTCCTGATATGACCAGGCAAACACGTCAACATATTCTTTGAGGAGATTTATCAGGGCTTCTTTTTCTGCACCGGCGAAAAAACTGCCCACTTGTGTCTCTTTAGGCTCTTGTACCGACCCCAGGTTTACTTTAGTCATAACCTCTTCGGCAGCTTGGACCCGATTGTCCTCTTGGTCTACTACACGCTTGAGAACCTCTTTAATGTATTGTTCATTTAGTGTGTCTATTTCTTTATCAAGTGAGACATTATTAACGTCTTTTAAGTTGTTTATTAACTTATCAGTTAAGTGGCAATGAGGGGATAATCCGAAAGGTCAGACTTTTCATTAAACGCGAACGAAAATACATTGTTGGCTACATTATCATAGTCTTTCGGCGTGAGGCCGTCAGACGACTCAGAGGACTGGACTTTGACAATGACTGACTCAGAGGGTTTAAGACCGGGTTTAGGGAGATGTGGGTGCAGGCCCAGCTTGTCTTCCATTTCTGTCTGGCTTGCCCTTAGTCCGGTGAAAGTTATCTAGTTTTTTAGTGGCATTGCTGGATGCTTGGTGAGGGTTCGGGGGTCGAGAGGCTTGGCTTCTGCTGTCTCGATCATGGCGATCATGCTCTTCTCGGAGCCCAGTCAATTAGGTTTTGCACCTCCATGACTTCTTCAAAAAGACTCTATAGAGCGGGTCCACTGAGAAACACTTAGAGCGTCTTCTATGAATTCTGGTTCCTTCTGCTTTGGACTTGCTGTCTCGAATGTGGCCCCGAAGACTGACCTGAATAGTCTGTTTCCCATGAAGAGTGTCTCGAACTGTTCTTCTATATCTGGGATTCCTTTGAATGTGTACTCATGCTGAACTGTGGTGGCAATTGGTTCAGGTAGAGCTGTGATGTCGAGGAACGCTCCCCTTACCGGATTAGCCTTGAGTCCTCTGAAACGCTTGAGGTCCCGTGCTAGCTTTCCCATCCTTTCTGTAGTCTCTGTACTGACTTTCCCTGCTTCTTTCTCATCTTCATCAGTTTCACTTTCAGTCCCCTCAGTTCTGTTGTCGGTTCCGCTGTCGGTTCCCTCAATTCTGCTATTGGTTCCCTTGTCAGTTCCCTCAGTTCTGCTGTCGGTTCCCTTATCGGTTCCCTCAGTTCTGCTGTCGGTTCCCTTGATGAAGTAATGAGCGAGGTCGAAACTGTAAGGTCGTAGGTTGGGTGTGCCATTGGAGGTTCCCCTTTTGAGGGCTGCTGCCTTGGTGCTGGCGAGCCTTTTGTTTTCTTTGATATCAGCTGGTGTTGGCACATAACCGAGCCCCTGGATTGTAGTGTGGCCTTGACTTCGATGACTTGGTGTTGACCTTGTAACCTTTTGCCGAGCCCAGTCCTGGGATGAAGTTCATGAGTTTCATCATCTTCATGGCGGGAGGGATTTTGTCCCGAAACAGTGGAAGGTCCACGCTGCATATTTGGATCTTGGAGGTCTCCAAGGTGAATCCGGTTAATTCCATATCATCATCATGCTTGATCTCTAACACTGGAATGCCGTTGGTGTTGGTCCCCTCGGTGGTGACGCTGTCGCCATAGTCTGTTGTTAGCTCGTTCATTTGATGCAACCAGGGTCGCCCCAGGATGCCTGTGAAAGTGATAGGAATGTCCAACACTTAGAATTCGGTGGGGATCATCCGCTTGCCGAACCAAATATTTAGAGTAGCAACCCCGAGAACTGTGCGGGAAGTAGAGTCATAGGCCTTGACAGTGTGGACTGAAGGCTTCAGGTCTGTGGGCTTGATGTCAAGCAGGTCCATCATCTTGGCGGGCAAGACATTCATTCCAGAACCTGCGTCTACCAATACACGGGGAAGGTGACGCTCGTCCAGCTGAACTGTGAAGTAGAGCGGCTCATTGTGATCTGCCCCAAATTTTGGCGGAGTCCCGAATGCGTGAAGGTGATGATGTTGTCGTAGTGGATGTTGCCGATCATCGAATTACTTCGTGCAGGTTACGTCCACGGGGACCATGGTGCGGGCCAAACTTTCCTCTAGCTTGAGCTTGTGAGGGTATGAAGATGTGAGCGGGGACTAAAGGGAAATGTTCGCACAGGTGCGCTTGGTGAGTGAGGATCGGGTCCTCCTTCACGGAACTTGCGTCTTCGGGTAGACCGGGTTGCAGTTCTGGCTCCGTTGGCTTTTTGGTGGCCTTGGGTGGTAATACATGGATTTGACCCGATCGGGTCGGGACGCCGACATCGGGCTTGGTCCCTTACGAATGCAGTCGCTACGAGGCGAGATATAGTCAGAGGAGGATTTCTCGAAGCATAGGGCCATATGTCCTCTCTCAATTCGTTGACTGTAGACACATTCCCGGGGGCTTCGGCAGCTTTTCGGATTCTGTTCCAGGATACTGGTTTGGGTGCCTCTGCGGGGAGGGAGTCTATGGTTTGCCGCAACTGTTCGAACGTCAGTGCGCAGCCCGGGCCGTGTGCCGAACCGTGCATGCATTGACCCTCCGGGGGAGATTAGAGAGTTCTTGGTTCAAGCGAACGGTCTCTTTGATCTCTTCACGGTATACCGCACTTCTTTCCTATTTTCTGAGCATGCTCAGGGCATTCTGGAGTTGGGTTAGGCAATAGTCATGGTTTGCTAATTTTCCACCACTTTTAGCCCAGATCTGCTCTCTTTTAGTAGAGCCTACGTCGAGAGTTAGCGCCTGCGTTTCTTCCCACGTGAGAATAGCCAGTGCTTCCTTGAACTGTTTGCGGCAGTCTAGATAAACTTCCATCGGGGAGAGCTTTCTCTTCTGCTTTAACTGAGTGGCGGGTATGTCGGAAGGTGAGTACACGGCTTCCCGAACGTCTGCCCATGTAACTGGCTGCTGTCCCAGTTGATCGTTTCTGTAAACGAATGTCGTAGTCTGTGGAATCTCCCTAAGTAGTTGCTGGAGATGTATTTCCATTTTTATTTTCTTTTTGAATAGACCTTCCTCTTTCAGTTGGCCTTTTAACTTGAGAGAGGAAATGATCCGCTCCCATCCTCCCAGGACCCTTGGGATTCCGGTTTTGTTGACTTCATGACCGGCTTGGAAGAGAATGGTTTCATCGTCTTCGTCATCGCTTTCACAGAGGACTTGATTTTCTCGAGGAGATAATCGCTTGTACTCTTCATGCTGTTTGGCTAGGTATTCCCTGTACTGTGCCCTTCCATCTCCTAGGTCGTCAGGACCATTGACCGCCCTCCCTTGCCAGAGGGGGTTTGATGAGAAGTGATGGTAGTCCAGGAAGTCGCCGTGGGCAAAACCTTTGAGGTCGAATTGGTCTAAAGTGGCCTCTAATTTGATGTCTGAAGCTGCTTGTGACGCTTTAAGGGCTTGGTCCCTGTGAGTCTGCTGAGCTTTGTTCTTATCCCAGAGGCGGTTCTCTTGAGCGGCTAGTTCCAGGAAGATTTTCCTTGCGAGAGCTAAACAGTCTCCGTAGGTACGTGCCGCCTGACTGGTGTCTAGAACTGTAATCACATCCAAATCCCCAAATGGCAGAAACACTTGGATTATATTGACGAAGGAAGTCGTGCTGGGACATTCCATGCGGCCTTCCTTGATCTTAGTTACCAAGAAGTTTGCCCATATCTGTTTGATTAAATCCATGGGGGTATTGAATTCTGCGACGTTGATGGTCTCGTGATCTCGCTGGATAGCCAAGTCTATCAGAGCTAGCAGTTTGCTAGCGGGATGCCTGAATCTGTGGCCGTGATGGCTGGGAGCAGGGTCAAACTTGAGCATGTTGATGCTGAGGTGATCATTCCCTTCTTCGGAAGCTTGATCTGTCTTGCGAGGAAGACTCTTACAGATGTTTTCAGGGTGACTTCTGGAAGCGTTCCCGAGGTTGATCTGACTTGTAGCAGGGTGAGGAGCTTTGTCTCCTTCGCTGATGCCCTTGGCCTTGGCGGCGCTCTTAGATGTAAGCTTGACTGACGGCACGGGCCGGTTGCCACTGGGGCTGGTAATTGGAAGTGATGATGAACTTTGAGCTAGCTTGGCCAGGGCCTCGTTTACCATGAGCAAGCAATCGTCAAGGGTAACTTTGGCATTGCAGAATTTAATAATAAGGACCAGATCCTTGGTATCATCGGGATATCTGGAAAAGATGATATTGACGAAGTCGTCGTCAGTTACATGGTCAGAGGGGTTCTTTATCGTGTCAACCAGTTGTTTCCACTTGCCGGATAACTGCCTGTACTAGACGTTGAGCTTGACGATTTCCATGGTATTGGAGCCCTCGTCGTAGGCAAACACATCGAAACTGGTGTCGTCCTCGAAAATGAGCATATGTATGTAAGGATCTTCCTGCGGATCCGCAGCGTCTTCGACTCCGGAGAGTCCTGATTCGTTGTCGTCTGATGGCTCAACCCAGATGTAAGGATGTCTCAAGGCCCTTCATACGTGAAAGCTGGAGCTGCTAGAAAAACATCATGCCCTTCGCTTGAAAAGAGGGGCTCGGCGGGCAATTCCTCGTGTAGGACATTCCAGATGACTGACATACATTCATCACAAGTGTGATGATGCTTGTTGACCTTTATCACAAAGATTTCTTCGCCTGGCGGGGCCAGAGAGTTGGCTTGAAGGATGCTAACAAATCTTCGACCGGAGACAGGGGGTTTGTGTGCCCGTATCATCGCGATGCTCAGGGTTTCTTTCCAGTCTGCATCCAAGTTTCGGAAACGACAGTTGAACTTGATGAATCTGACTGCTTCAGGATCTGCCTGTTCGAGGACGTTGACATAGTTAGCACCTCCGGACTCTGAGGGATTCTGATGAGATTTGCCCCGATAGTCCCTTGGTCGGCTTGCAACCCCGGTGCCTGGCTGCGGGCACGCTTGATTGGCATTTCGGCTTCATTCCCTATAAGGAAACTGTCCCCTCTGATGACTTCGAGATCTCCTTGTCGGTTAATGAACTTGACACACTGATGGAGAGTGGAGGCTATGGCTTTCATGTGGTGTAGCCATGGGCATCCCAGCATAGCTGTAAATTCGGACGGGATGTCCATCATGTGGAATTCTGCTGGCACCATTTGGGTTTCGAACCAGAGCTCTATCACCGTTCCCAGGATGGGACGAGACGTGCTGTCGTAGGCTTTGATAGTTCAGGTAGATGGGATCATGTGGCCTTCGTCGATGCGTAGGGCTCCCATCATACTGAGAGGGAGGACGTTGACTGTTGATCCATTGTCTACCAATACCCCAGGGAGAGAGATAGTGTTGAGCCGGAGAGTGATGTACAAAGCCTCGTTGTGCCCCGAGGCCCCTTTCGGCAGGTCTTCATCACAGAAGGTGAGCATACTGCCATACAGTCGGAAATAGTAGATCTGATCTCTTTCCGAAGAGGGAGAGTCATCGAGCCATCCATTTCCTGTCTTCCTCTTGAGAGGCAAAGCATTTGGTGGTGCCTCGGGATTGTGTCGAGGTAGCTTGTGGCGGTGGCCGCCCTTGGTCAGCACGTTGATTGAGTGTGAGTTCCAAGTTGACTTTGACTTTCCTTTGCCAGCCCGTGCTCTGAAGTTGGGCAAATTGAACCTTGGCTGATCTCGTGGGGGATTAGGCTTCTAGCTGGCAGTAAGGTTGCCAAGATTTGAGGTATTCCGGTGTCCTGAGGCCTGAACTTTGGTGTCAGCAAGATTTTTTGGCTTTCCCACCCCTGTCTGCTCTAAAGATACGTGGCTTGAAGGAAGGGAGGACTGGCTGGAGTAGAGTACATAGTAATCGAACTTCCTGGATGGCTCTCCGAGTGTACCCACGCTGGTGTCTCCAGCTTCATATCTTTCTTTCAGTTTCTGCTAAGAAGACTTTTTCTTCTGCTTTCTAGGAGAATCACCCCTGATCATGTCTTGGAACTCGTACTCAAGGCATTCGGAGCAGTCACATACATCGTAACTGATGTGGACGTTTGATGAGGACCTGGCTAGAAGAGGCGGAGGAACTGGCTCTGCGGCAATCTTCTTTGGCACCCACTCGATGAAGTATACACTGTTTTTGTTCGGAAAAGGGTTTCAGTCTGTATTAGGTCCACGGGGACGCTCCAATTTTCCTTCCTCTATCAAATTCTAGATCTCATACCGTAACCCCACGCAGTTGTCAGTTGTGTGCCCATGATACTGGTGGAAGGCGCAGTATTTGCTTTTATCAGCGTTGACTACGGGATTCCTGGGTTTGTAGTTTTCAACAGGCTTGAGGAGGCCTTCCTTGATTAGTCCTTTCAGCATCTTACTCAGAGGCATATCCAACTTGTCGAAGTGCACGAAAGGCTGCTTCGCGGTGGAGTTGTTGCTTTGCGGGACTGGATTTCTGTTGCCCGACTGCTGTCCCTGATGGATGTGGTTGACAGACGTATCTTTCCCTTTGCCGGGGGCCGGTGTGGGATTGAATGTAGCTGACCTGTATGCATGTACGGCCGCAGCATGGCGATTTTCCTTGATATCCTTTTCGAACTGTGAGCCGACATTGACCATGGCTCAGAGATCTGGAAAGAAGTGATGGCTGATGAGCGTTTTGATGGAAGGCCTTAAGCAGGACTTGAAAATCCGCATCTGTTCATATTTGGAGAGTGGTTCCATAATTTCGAAGTGTTTTCAACTCCACCTCTTATAGAATTCTCCGACGCTTTCATCTGTTTTCTGCTCGGTGGTGATTAAGTCCTCACGACTTGTTTCCCACTCTAGGTTTGATCTGTACTGCTCTAGGAAGATGTTGCTGATTTGATCCCAGGTATGGCGATCTGCAGGCTTTACCCTTAGGAACCATCGTAACGCTGAACTCTTGAGCGTATGCTGGAAGTGATCGGCCATTTGATGAAGGGTTGCTCTTTTCGCTCTCATGCCAAGAACGTAGGTGTCAACCACTACAAGAAAAAGGGCTTTAGGGGACGGATTGTGTGACAACCTTGAGACGGGATGGAAGTTATAAGTCAAGATGAATGTGCTTTCGAAGGGTTAAAACAAAAATTATTATTGTGACAAGGAATTTTGTCACATACACCGTCACAATGTTATTTAGAATTCTCGGAGCCAATATAGCCCGCTCAAAATTTTATTTGTGACGAGGTCATTTGGATTTGTGACCTATTGAAGTTGTCACAAAGCATGTGACGAGATAATCCTCCAATTTGAGACGGCAAAACTATTTTAGCGGCTAATGTGTAAATGTTTAGCGGGTAATTTTTCCCATGTGACGAAATTAATCAATATTTATGACGTATTTTTCGGTTGTCACAAACATATTGGCGGCATCTCAATTTTTGCAGCGAATATATACCGCTTAACATTATTTACTAAAAACTAGTAACAAGTAAAATTTAAAATTTAACAATTATCCTTTTACTTATACAATTTTTCATTATTGGTCAATTTACTACTATTTAAGTCTTTTATTGCTTTATAACTAAAGTTTTAATTATTATTGGTCACTCAATTTACTAATGATAAATAGATCTAATTAAGTAAATGGAGTAGTTTAATAGATTTAATAAATTAAAGGTACCAATTGTACAATTACTCTCTTATTTGTTATCTTGCTATATTTACAAAAACAAAAAATCCCTATTTCACTTTTACAGATCGTTCGTGGAGACGGCGGGAAGAGAAAAACCACTGGTGGAGAGCTAGGTTTTGCAATCAAAGCTCGAGCAACCAAGGAAGCTTTGAGGTTTGTTCTCGGGGTGCTCTGATTGTGGATTGCCAAAACATTAGTGTAGCATACTCAAGGAATTGAGGTATAATTTCCCCAGAATTTGTGGGTTTCTTTTTTCTCCTTATATGAATTATTTTAAAGTTTCAATCAATTGTGTGAGATGTTTATGTGAGAAAATACTCTTCTTTTATATCTAATTTTGTGTATCACAGTGCTATGATTTTCATTAATTTATGTTTTCTAGTTTGATTTTTGTGAGCAAATACTCTCTCTCTCTCTCTGTGGTTGCTACACCTATAAATTCACAGTCGTGCACACACCTAATCCAACTATTTGGTGAAATCTTTCAAACCCAGATCTCAATTTCCATCGAATTCAACTATTTTCTTACGAATTTCCGTTCTCCTGAGGTAATGTAACAATTCATAGCCACTGATTTTTTTTTTTGATAATTGGATGAAGTCTTAGATGTGTTTGTTTGTTGATCTGATGCTACCCAGCTGATTCATTCTTGGTTTTGTTTGATTGAGCACAAAATTTTAGCCATTGGACTCATCAGTTTGTCCGACCACTTCTACAAAATGTGTTATCTCCCCATTAAAATAAATCCATTTTTATTTGATAAAAGAAAATAATAATATTTATTAAGAGGGAGATATTTCATGATGTCCAGTGAAGTGGTTTTGCTCTAGTTGATCTTGAACCTGTTCATGGAATCAACCTTGATATCAGCTATGATTTGTAAGCAATGACTAATAACAGAACAGATAGTGAAAATAGATAGCTGTTGAAACCAGCTTATATAGATAAATAAATAAATAAAACACCATCAACACTATATGTATATATTTGTTTGAACACCATTGAAGTTCAGGACAACTCCTAAGCTTTCTGACTGACACTTTTCATCTGCAAAATTAAAGCGTAGAATTCCATGGAGTTACTACAGATGCAGACAGTTCCCACTTATAGATATCAATACAAGCTTGTAGCTTTAATTAATGTATGCACATTGATGTATGCACATGAAACTTGGTTTTATCCATGGCGAGTTTGATATCTTGTCTTTAGTTTGTAGCTTTAATTAATGTATGCACATGAAACTTGGTTTTATCCATGGCGAGTTTGATATCTTGGAGAGTTCTATAAGCTTATGTTTGTATTCACTTTCTTTCATTTTTAATTTTTAATTTTATCTCAACTTAAGCATGGTTTTCAAGCTAGGTATGTTTCATTCATGGTCTCCCCATTTAAATTTTGAGACAGGAACAATGTCAGATGATCGTAGTTGGATGTATAGGCATGTTGGGGAAAAAAGAAGGATTACAGATGAATATCATAAAGGAGTTGAGGAGTTTCTTAATTTTGCATATAATCACCCTGAATGTGTAGATGACGGTAAAATTCGGTGTCCATGTAAGCGTTGCAGATGTTTAAAATATAAAAAGCGAGATGAAGTACATCATTGTCTATTGCAGTTTGGTTTTGAATCAAACTACACTAGGTGGACTCGACATGGCGAACGACCGTTAGCAGTGGAGGAAGAGGAGAGAATTGACCATTTACATGAGGAAAATGTGCAATGGGCAAGAGATATGGTGTTTGAGGCTGCTGGTCCTAGCTTGGAACAGAGGATAGATACAAGTGAAAAACCTAATGATGAGGCTAGCAAGTTCTATAAATTGCTAGAGGATGGAGATGAGCCATTATGGGAAGGGTGTAAAGACTACACAAAATTATCAGCAGTAACTCGATTACTTCACTTAAAATCTGAGTATGGATTGTCTAATAAAGGGTTTGAAGAACATTTGAAGGTCATTAAAGGCATGCTTCCGGGAGGTGAAAAGTTGTCGGACTCATATTACCGCGTTAATGCCATGATGAAAAAACTTGGTCTATCATATGAGATAATACATGCATGCAAGAATGATTGTGTTATATTTTGGAGGGAGAATGAAAAACTAAAATTTTGTCCAATTTGCAATGAGTCGAGGTATAAAACTAATGAAAACAACAGTAAAAAAAATACTAAGTCTGTACCGTGTAAGGTGTTCCGTTATTTTCCAATTACACCTAGGCTTCAAAGGTTTTATATGTCATCGAAGACAGCAGAACACATGAGGTGGCATAGTGAGAAGCGAAATAATGCTGATGGTAAAATGAGGCACCTGGCGATTGTGATGCACGGAAGGATTTTGATCGCAAGTTCCACTGAATTTGCGAGATGAAGTTCGTAATGTTAGACTTGGCTTGGCAACGAGATGGTTTTAATCCATTTGGGCACTCTAGTATTTCCCATTCAACATGGCTGTTTTCTTGTACCATACAACCTTCCCCGTGGATGTGTATGAAAGCTTGATCATACATATTTATGTCACTAATAATATCTGGTCCAAAAAGCCCCGGGAGAGACATAGATGTCTACTTGCGTCCACTTATCGAAGAGTTGAAAGTTTTATGGAGTGATGGGGTTGTTACATATGATGCATCCCTTAAAACAAACTTTAGAATGAAAGCTGCGATATTGTGGACAATTAGTGACTTCCCAGCCTATGGTATGTTGTCTGGATGGAGCACTCACGGGAAGTTATCTTGTCCTTATTGTATGGATAATGAGATGGCTTTCCAACTCGTGCATGGGAAGAAACCATGCTATTTTGGATGCCATCGAAGATGGCTAAAGCCTAATCATAAATGGCGTAAGGACAAGCAAAGGTTTAATAATCAAATAGAGAAGAAATTGGCACCGCCTAGAAGAAGTGGAGACTATGTGCTGGATGTTGTATCAGGTTTTGAGCAAATAAGATTTGGAAAGTGGAAGGGTTCTGATGGTGAGAAATTTCCCGGATTTGGAGTTTGGCATAATTGGACAAAAAAAAGCATATTCTTTGATTTACCATATTGGAGCAAACTATTGATCCGTCATAACTTAGATGTGATGCACATTGAAAAGAATGTTTTCGATAATGTCTTTAATACAATCATGAATGTTAAGAATAAATCAAAAGACCACCTGAATGCACGTAAGGATTTGTGTGCTCTTGGTATACGACATGAATTACATGCATCCGAGTTAAGTAAAGATAAGTACCTGATACCGAAGGCCACGTACACTTTGAGTAATGAACAAATCAAGCAAGTTTATGAGTGGCTTAAAATGCTAAAGGTTCCTGATGGCTATGCTTCAAACATATCCCGTTGTGTTAACCTAGCGGAAAACAAAATAAATGGCCTAAAAAGTCATGATTGCCATGTTCTTATGGAGAGATTTTTGCCTCTTGCATTCCGTGACTTCTTACCAAAGTCTGTTTGGGAGCCAATCACTGCACTATCTCACTTCTTTCGAGACATATGTTCAAAAGTGTATAAAGAAGATGAGTTAGATAAACTTGAAAAAAGTATTATTGATACATTATGTCAGCTTGAGATGATCTTCCCACCTTCCTTCTTCGATTCCATGGAGCATCTACCTATTCATTTAGCATATGAAGCTAAAGTGGGGGGGCCTGTACAATATCGGTGGATGTATCCTTTTGAGAGGTAAACTCTATTGTTATTTTGTTTTTATACAAACATTTTGAGTAAGTTTGCTATACGCTGAATATTATTATTTTCCTAGGTATATGTGTCATTTGAAGAAAAAGGTACGCAATAGAGCTTATCCTGAGGGGTCAATAGCTGAGGCATATCGCATAGAGGAGCTTGTCACATTTTGTTCCCGTTACTTTGATTTAAAAGTTGACACAAAGCTTACTAGACCGGGTCGAAATGATGACATAGGTAAACCAGATAGTAATGGAAGAATATCGATATTTTGCCTCCCGGGTCGTGCTATTGGAAGAGGTGATCATCGTTATTTGAGTGATGAAGAGTATAACGCTGCAGCGTTATATGTATTAAGTAGTTATGATGAGAATGGTTATTTCATGAGGTAATATTTTATACACAATAATTGAAGATTTATTTATTTGCAATCAAGCTTAGTTTGTTTATTTATTTATTTAACATATAAAATTCAAAAATGGTAGGACATACTTTTGCTCTTCATGGTGGTGAATTTTTAATGTATAAAATGTTTCACATTCTTTCCTTCATATCACTTTCAGTATAAGCAGACGAAACAAATGCCAAGCCACTTGGAGTTGTTTGAAGAGACACATAAGACCAAAACCTCAAAAGAGTGGATTTCAGCTAGAGCCAAGCGTATTGGAGTAAGTATAACTGTTTACAATGATATATTTTTGCATGTTGATATTTCATATTACATGAATGCATACTTGATCCAAATGATATTCAGCTAATTCCTAACTAAGAGTGTATATATATATATATATGTTGAATACGTTACGAGTATATATTTCTATACAATTAATACACTAAATATGGTAAAGAATCATTCTCATTTCTTTCCCCATAATCCTATGCATTTGAAATCCATAATCTTTGCTTTTGATAATCCATAATATGTATCGTAATCTCTATATTCTCTGCCAATGATAGAATACACGTCTTGCCCATGAAAAGAGAGATAAAGTTTTTTGTATTATATAAGATGGACGCTTGCGTTATTAACCCAAAGAGATGTTAAGTATCACTAGCTAATTTATGATCTGAAGTTATTTACCGCGCCCATAGATGGATTTTGTTTTTGTGGCATACACTTATGGGTTGTATAGGTGTTTTCCTTACGCTTGTGTTGTGTTCTTAATTTTCTCTGCGTCTCTGCTTGTGAGTTTTTTTTCCTTCTAATTATTGGTACTGTATGTACACATTTGTGTATGATTGATCATTTGACTGTGGATTTTTATATTTTTTTCACAATAACAAAAAGATAATATCTCCTACCCAAAAAATCCCAGAATTAACTAGAGACATGAACAGGTCAGTCATCAAGCATATACAGCTTTTGCTTGTCGTTTTATTTGTCCTCGAAGCCGCTCCTTCCAATGCTAAATTAAGCGTTACTATCACAAATGATTTAGGTCCGGGACCTCCGGGTTTGGGCGTAAAGGTTAAATGTAAGTCGAAGGATGATTATATTGGCACTTTCGTTATACCATATCAGAAATCCATTACTTGGAGATTTCATCAAAACATTTTTGGAGTTACGGATTATTACTGCTACTTTTGGTGGCAAGAAAAGTATGCTACATTCGATGTTTACGTGCCTCGTATGTGTAAAACTTGTATACGGTACGTGAGGAAGTCGATATATGTACGCCTTCATACGCCTCTGGCACGGAAATTTGTCATAAATGGTAAGTAGAAATGAAAGATAGTACCATATTGAAGCATTCTATTTCTACGGCTAATATGATTTTCATGAATGAATGAATGATTGTGTTCTTAAAAAAAAAAAAAAAAAAAAAAAAAGCGTGGATTTTATGTTGTGCGTATCATTTGTTGGTTAAATGATGATTCCGTTTGTGTCTTTGGATGTTTTGTGTGTTGTTTAGCTAATAAGATGATGGTTCCCTGCTCATGTGTGATTTATTGTTGAAATGATGGTTCTCTGAATGTGTGTTTGTGGCGGTGTTTGGTGCTAGAACCGATGTTCATTGCGTGCATGGTTGTTTGTGGTTGTACGTGCGTATGTTTACGTACTTGTGTGTGTGTGTGCGCTTGAAGCCATAAACGGGATATAAGGCTCTCGGCCCGGTGTCCTGAGAAGGTAATTGTAGGCAACCTTATCTCAAATGCGGAGAGAAGGCGATTCTGGAGTAGAACACATTGCCATAGTGCGTGAGTTCTTGCATACGGAATGACTAGTTTTCTGTGTTTTATTGTGTTTGTATTTGTATCTTTCATTTTATGGTTATACGCTGAGTGTACTTGTAACTTCCCGATTACTATTTGTCAGCTATGATAGTTGAGACAAGTAAAAGAGCCACATAACTTTTGTGCATACCACTTTTATACGCTAGCTGAAAACATGGGTTATACCCTTTTGATTTATATGTAGGCTTAATATTGTTGTGTAGCTTTTGATTCAAAGTGGGTTAGTATTTGAAGTAGCGAGAGGTAGAAGGAAAAAATGGCTGCTTTGGGTTCATTAGGTAGAAGATGAACAATTCTGAAAATTCTAATAAGGTCCCGAGAATTCTTAAAGTATTTCTGGTCCATGTAACTTGGAAATTCAGGTCCCTGTAGTTTTGACCGTTTGCTGATTTTTGTTTTCATCAATGCATGTAATTGTTTTACAAAAAATTTTAAATTAATGCATCTAGCGTGAAGATTACTTTGTTCCCATAACATGTATAAGGTTTTTCCTTGATATATATATAAGTGTTGCATCTTTTCACAGGAGAAATACAAATCACTGTTGGAAGAAAACACTAGTTCTGATGGGCCAGATAAATACAATGATCCTGGTTATGATGTATGGAAGACAGTTGTTGGAGTTAAAAATTGCTCGGGCTTGGCCCTCGACGAAAGTTTAATTCATCCAAGCTCAATGCTTCTACTACATCCTCATATTTAGGTATGTTAAGAGATGATCCAATTGTAAAACAACTACAAGATGAGGTGAAAGAGCTACGCGAGAAGCTTGGTGAGAAGACTAGTCACTTTGATGCATTACAAGCTCAGTTTGATACATTGCAATCTCATTTTGCTATGTTGTGTGGACATATTGGCTACTCACTTCCTTTTATAGCTCCAACAAGTCAAGCTACTACAACAGTTTCTACGCCTTCACCAACAAATGCACCAACAAATACAGAAGCATACATTCCATCATTTGACTCATTTTGGGGGTAAATTTGGAGAATCTTGACATGGATTTCATTTAGCTTTTTTTTTCTTATTAGAACAGGATAATCTAGTCATTGAGGAGTTGAACCATTTTGTGTTAGTATATTTTTTAAATGTTTAGATTTGTTTTTATATTAGTACAGGCTAGGATAATTTAGATTTGTTGAACCATTTAGTTATATGACTTGCTTGTTGATGGTTTTGTGTTTATCAGTATTTAATTTTTAGTTAGTATAAAAATTTTGCAGTGTATTTTTTTTTATATATTTCATAATAGAAAATAATAATAATAATAATAATATTATTATTATTATTATTATTATTATTATTATTATTATTATTATTATTATTATTATTATTATTATTATTATTATTACTATTATTATTATTATTATTATTATTATTATTATTATTATTATTATTATATTATTGTTGAGAATATGAATGGTATTGGTATTGGAAAAATGTATAATTTTGTGACTAAAGAGTGTGACGGGTAATTTTGCTTTTCTGACTTTTGTGACAACAAATGTCACAGCCACCAGGGGTCCTAAAATTCAAATTTTAAAATATTTGGCGGAAAAATTTGAACTTTAAACGATATATCGTGACGCAAATTTTAGTTTTCAAAAAAAATAATGTGACAGAGTTTGCCACGGACAGCCCGTCTTAAACAGTGTGACGGCACCGTCCCAAACATGCATTTGTGACTAGGGAATAGGTGACAGACATCGAGACGGAGAAAGTTGTCACAAATCCACTATTGTGACGGAATATTTTGATTTATTACGAAATTTGGCCGTCCCCCAAAGTTCATTTTCTTGTAGTGAACATGCGTCTGCGGACATTCGGTTCCGTCGAATCGGTCCATTTCTGGCATTCTGAACTTGGCAGGGAGAGGCGTGACCATTCCCGGATCTATGGATCTGAGCATTTCTTGCTTTGAGCTGCATATACTGGCCTTCAGGTCTTTCATCTGTTCGACCATACAGGCTAGGGCTGGGTCCAGTGGTGGACTTTGAGGCTCGGTGCCGGGTGCTGCCATATGAGCGACAGTAATTGGAGGTGGGAGACTTGATATAGGTGGATATATGGGGGCCTTTTCTGGACTGTATCGGGGTTTGTCCCCGGTGTTTTGAGGTTCGTGTATAGGCAATGGGTTGAACCCGGGAGGGTATTGGAGGATGTTGACATCTATTTGAGATGGTCCAGCGGTGCGCTGGTTGTACTGAGTGATGGGAGTAGTACTGGCTTGGCCATATATGACAGGGGTGCCTTGAGAGGTGGCAACATGAAGCCTAGGTCGGCTTTTTCCTTGGTTCGAAGGCATCCCGTAAGTTGGCGGGGGAGGAACCTGGTTAAAGGTTTGAGGAGTTGATCGGGGAGGCTCGTCGTCCTCGATCAGAACGAAAGTACCGTATGGCTGGGGGGATAGCTGCTATTCCTCACTCATTCAGAAGTTGTACCACGAAATTCTGCTGATCTTCTTTCTGCCTTTTGTGAACCTCACAGGCCCGGATGGCTTCTTCCAATGTCATATCTGTTACCGGTGGCGGGGTTCCATTCTAGTCACGATTTCTCGCTGAGCTTGACATGTCGGAGAGTCTGGCAGAAGGAACTGAGGGAACCGAAGAAGCGTACGATCTTTGCCGTAATCGTGACTCTAGCAAGGCGGCGACCCAGTCGAACCACTTTCTGCTCATTTGCGAGGAACGAAAGGCAGGGTTTAGGCTTCGAAAAGGGTATTTGGCTCAGGGTTTCGGGCTAGTGCAATGTGCAGTTACCGATTAATGTTTACTTAAAGCGTATTTTTTCAGAGTCCTAATCGGTTGGAAAAGATCGTGTCTTCTTTTTCGCAACTAACCTAAGGCTCTAATCAGTGGATCTCGTCACTACGTTTATAAGCCCCTCGTTTTTTACCTGTAAATTGTCTTCCCGGGACGGACAATCCCGAGCGAGGGTCCTATAAGGCGAGCGAGTTCCACCGACAAAGGAAAAAAGTAAACTTAAGGCTAGCTGGTCACGCAAACTTCCAACGTATGTGACACGCGGGCCACGATCGAAGTCAACGTCCTTAAGTTAAGGCAGAAATCGTGCCGAAATTTCGATATGACCTCTCCTGACTCGCTTACGCGAGGGGCCTTAGCTTTTGGCATTGGCCAAGTTGTGGCTGGCACAGTGCATACGTTGAGGGTTTGGTGACACGGTGTCACATTGAACCTTCGGGTATATTTTTTTTGGCATGGCTCCGCGTCAAAGTCAAGGCTGAAAAGCTAAGACTTCGGGTCGGGAACGACCTTCGGTCTCAACTTTTAAGTTTGACTTGTGAGGGAGACCGGCGTAAAAAACATACACTTGGGCTTAATGACACGTACTAAGCCAAAAACCAACCGGGGTCCTGGATGAAGTGTGACAGAAAGAGTGCATGGCTTACTCGGGCTAGGATGGGCTGTTTGGGACGACCCCGTGCGCACTCGAAAGGTGTCTGGCAGACCAACCGAGCTGCAATTGAACGGGTTACGGGTCGTAGTGAGCAGTGTACTGAGGCAGCAAGTGCGTGTACCGTGCGGTGTACCGAGGCAGTAGTGCAAGTAGTGTGCGGTCACTAAATTCTTTTCTTAGTAAAACAGAGATTTTCAAGATGTGTTTTAAAGAATGTATGCGCAGTTCAAAATATGGCATGAAAATCAAGTATGAACGGGAACGCACGAACATGTTATGATTTTTAGATGAAAATGCAACACACATTTTTTTTCTTTTTCGTTTTGAAAACCGTTCGACATTTCGAACAACACACGCACACAAAAAGACGAGGAAGCGTAAACAAAAGTTTGACCCACTGAATGCTTTTTTAAAACGACGGCAGTTTTGAAAACATTGAGAATGGCTTTGAAAATGTGTCATTTTGTATTTTGAGCCCAAACTTTGGAAATGGCTTTGAAATTGTGTCGTTTTGTATTTTGAGCCCAAACTTTGGAAATGGCTTTTAGGACCAGAGATTGTTAGGTTCGGAGGTCACGTTACGTGTCAGGAAGAGTATGTTGAGATCACCCGAAATGCCTCGAATGACGAGTCTTTCTACCTTTCTCAAAATTGTGTGCGTGTGTATGTTGCATTTTTTTAAAAGGGGACCTTGAATGACAAGCTTAATCTTGGTTTGAATATCAAACGTTGATTTTATGATTTCTGAAAAAAGTGAGCGTTTGAATGACAAACGTCGGTTTTGGGGTTTTTTAGGAAAAAGGTGCGAGTGACGAATTTGGAGTCTTTAGCTTGAGTGTCAAACGTTGACTTTTAAGAAAAGAGCGTTTGAATGTCAAACGTCGGGTTTTGAGTTTAAAAATGATCATTTGGATGCCAAACGTCACTTTTGCGCATTTTGAAAGGGAGCTCGAATGACGAACTCCGGTTTTGAACCGGACATTACATTGTTAGCGATTTTATGAAAAAAGGCATTAAATGAGATGCAATCAATGAGTCGTTTTGTGACTCAGACTTTGATAAATAAATACTATCACGAGCCAAACGGCTCAGACTTGTAAATGACAGTATTTAAAATGCGGTATCGACGGAATTAAACGATCCGGACATTAAAGATGCGATCGACGAGCCAAACGGCTCGGACTTGTAAAGGTGCATAATTTAATGACAATATCGACGTATCAAACGATCCGGATTTGGTAAATGACTATCACGAACCAAACGGTTGGGACTGTAAAGCTGCGAATCAACGGATCAAACGATCTGGACTGTAAATGACATAAACGTAAAGAACGGGGCCGGAACGCCGTTTTAACCGAGATTACTTCTCTTACGGGAGAGAAGATGATCTTGGGGTAAAACGTATCGGACCCCGTAGACGGCGCTACGTCTACATTTCAATGATTTTGATCGAAGCGATTATAGCGTTTGACGCGTAAATCGAGGTGAAACGAGTGTTTAGAGAGAGAGAGTGTTACCTATGGCTAGGGGTTGACTCTTTGGCTCGGTTGACATATACGGGATACGGTTTGGTATTTGAAAGGGTGTTTTGAATTTTTTTGGTTCGTGTTTGGTCGAAAAACGAGGTTTTCACGCAAATCGAGACAAAACAGGGCTCGGGAAGGGTTGGAACATGGTTTGGACCGTGGGTTTTTGTGAAAAGAGATTATATTTTTCCTTTTTTTATGAAATGTTTGACAGCCCTTGTATTTATAGGGTGAATTTGCAAAACAGTCCGGACGGACTCTTCTTCAATTTGGGGAGGTTTTTTGGTATTTTGGAAAATTGGGGGACTTGTTGACGATCCGAATTTGGGTACTTACAATTGCATGTGCCTGTTCAGAATTAAACTGCAAACCACTTTGGCACATGTTAGTAGCATGAGTGTTAGAACCATAGATAGAACAGAAATCATTTACAACATTGGCATTTGATGCAGCACCACCACTAGTCAGTTTATCTAATTTTTGGTTCAACATGGCTACTTGCATAGCCAAATCATTAATAACACTTATCTCTTGCATTCTGTGAGTACCCCAATCAAACTCGTGACCCAATAAAAGTGTCTTTTACACAATAAAAGTACACTAGGGGTGTTGTGGTAAATTTCCGGTCCATTCCGAGACTTCCGGGAGCTTTTTATAAGTTTCTTGCTAAGGAAGTACCTTTCGGTCTTTTTTCCATGCTGAAGGACCTTTGGGGTATTAATCATGTTTGGACCTATAAGGAATAATCCAAGAAAGGTCCAGAATACGCCACCTTGCATGTTTCTAGAAGGAAAACGGATATGTCTCCTTCTGTCGTGCGACACAATCAGCCATGTCGATCATTCCAGTCTTCCACCTTGCATGTTTCTAGAAGGAAGGCAGTTATGGTTCGATATGTCGTGCGACATAGTAAGCCACTCCCCATGCAGCTATAAATAAGACCCTCCTCCTCTCATTTTAGATCCCTCTTTCGACTCCCTAATGTTACTCTGCCCAAATCACTCCAGATACACACACCAACCCCAAAAACACACACAATTCACCTAAATCCCTTACAATTCTATCTCGCTTTCTCTTTCAATCCAAGCCAATTCATACACCACCACTTAGATCATTGATACTTCACCCCTTCTGAGTTCAAGTTGGTTCTATAGCTGAAAGCAGAAGATCTTTAGACCTAACTTGGTATAAGGATTGAGGATCTACAAGGGTAACATCCTTATTCCCCTTCTCTCTCTATTTTCATCATTCAATGTAATTTCTATAATTAATCTGTTGATTTGTCATTAGCTATGCCATGTTTTAGTCTCTAAATGTCTCAATATCTGTGTGTATGTGCTTGTTCTCTGTTGATCTTCATTTCTTCCATATAATGTTAGTCTAAACATGAGGATGAGTATGAATCTTCCATATTCATACTTATCTGAATGTTATTAACCCTTTGTGAGGTCTCTGTGACCTGGTTATAGCCTTAGTCAATATCCAATTATCCTTTAGTCTTAAGTTGTAAGCAGTTTGTAAAGCTTCTGCAAGCTGGCACGTCTCGTCGTGCGATGGATCTAGCCATTGTAGATCCTGCGCAGAGGTTAATTTCAGTTGTAAGTAACTAGCTGGTCTCTGTGACCTATAGATGTTGTTCTGTTTCTTTTGCATCTCTCAGTTTTTCCATGTAATTTCTCTCTTGTGAAACCTCTGCAAATGGCACGTATTGTCGGGCGACACACCTAGCCAGTCTAGGTCCTATGTCGTGCGACGTTACAAGCCATTTACAGAGGTCATTTCCAAATGTAAGTACCTTTCAAAATTATTTGCAATTGGGGTTGTGGCTCCCCCTCAAATAGCTCACAGATTGTATTTCTCTGTTCTTCTTGCAATAAAAATAAAACACATAAACACAATTTCACTCTCACACATTTGCACACACTTTTTGAATTACTTGGATGTTGAACATTAGAAAGACCCTTTTATAGGGGCATCTTGGGTGAACTCTCAGTTCTTCCCAAGATGTAATCTGACCCCTGAACCCGCTTTCTCTTTTCAAAAGGTTTTTCAAAATGTACCTCTTAAAACATGGCGTGGCGACTCCCAAAAACTTTTTAATCGGCGAGCGTACATTCACATTCCCCTAGCTCTACCCCTTGAGACTTTTTGTTGAGAATTGGCCCCTAACATTTCAAATAATTCTTGGGTTTGAGCAGCTGTTTTAGACCCTAAAAAGCCACCTGCTGCATTGTCAACCATAGCTTGGTCAACTTGACTCAACCCACCATAAAATGTTTGATGTAAGAGGGGCAGAGGAAAATTGTGATTGGGACACTGCCCTTGCAACATTTTAAATCTATCCCACGCCTCATGAAAAGTCTCACCCTGATCTTGTAAAAAACCAATGATTTTCTGTCTGAATGTAGCAAGGGTGACATGTGGGAAATACTTACTCAAGAATGTGTCATGCAATTCATCCCAAGTCCTGATACTACTAGGAGGTAGTAACATAAGACAAGTTTTGGCCGTTCCTTGTACATAAAAGGGAAAACATTTAAGTCTCAACTGTTCATCAGTCACCCCTTCCTTAATAGAGAAGCCTGCAACAATCATCATATATTCTCTCAAAAAGTTCAAAGAGTCCTCAGCGGGAAGACCCTGGAATTTAGGAAACATATTAAAATACTGCCCTTTGACTTTGTATGCTTTAGCTGCATCAGTCAACACAATACAAGACACCGATGTGTCTACCCTGGGCCTAGCATAATCATTCATTGTGGGATCTGCCATATCCCCTACTGATTCTTCTCCCTCAGTGGAAGAAGTTTCTAATTCACTTAACACTTCCTCTGTCTCGGTGACAGAAGTTTCAGAATACGTTGACTCTTGGATAGAGGGAATGCCCATAGCAAGCCTATCGATATTATTGTTCACAGGGACCAACTCGGGATCCAAGGAATGTCTACCAAACATACACCGATTAAATTAACTTGTAATTCACAACAAATCCCCGGCAACAGCGCCAAAAACTTGATGGAAGAAATCCCACGTGTAATAAAAACCTTGCAAGTATACAAGTACCGAAGTAGCAGTGTATAAAAGTAAGGGTCGAACCACAGTGACTTGTGTGAATAGCAAGTGAATTTAATTAATGTAAAAGTAACCAAGGGGGGTTTGATTTGATTGATTAAACTAGAATAACAAATAAATTAAACTAATGAAAATAAAACAGATATTGAAATCAAGAATGACAAGGATTCAGGGATTAGGTTTCACTACTATCTCCTCCCTATGTTGATTTATAAAAATAATTACTATTCTTGTTCAAGAAATCGTTCACTTTAATAAGAGTTGGGACAGTTAGATGGCCGGGTTGCAACCCTATTATTACCTCTATGTGTTGTTTTCCGCTAGGTCCACAAAACACACAAGTAATACACTAAAATCCAAGGAACAATTGATTTTTAGATCCTTTTGATTTCCGCTAGGTCTTCAATTAAATCTATTCAATGAAACCAAGGTCAATGTAAAAAATATCCACGCTAGTGCAATAATTTAAACCCCTAATAATTTAAAGACCAACAATATCTATCTATATTGTTGAAGTCTAAAAACAAATTAAACCAATTCCATTGAACAAGAACAAGAAATGTATGGAAGAATTAAAACATTACTAGCATAGGATTTTGATAGTTGTTACATCCAATCCGTGAATGAGAAATTTAGCTACTCATAATTCAAATTAAAATTACAAAATTAAAATAAAGAAACATAAACCTGGACTTCGAATCGTAAAAAAAAACAATGGAGTTGTTCTTGTGCTCTTGAATAATACCTCTCAGCATAAAATACTAAAAATGTTTCCTATTTATCCTTAGGGTTAGGGTTTACAGCGAGAAAACCAAGTCTGGAACATGCCAAAACTGTGAGAATCCGTCCGCAATTTGCCGCCTGATCCGCCCGCAAACCGCCTAGGCTCCCTTGGCGCGATCGCCCCAATCTTGGCCGCGCAGTCGCATAAAGCTACTGGAAATTGTGCGCGGCTGCTCCTTCATGCGCGCGGTCGCTCGCCCCTGCTACCCTATTTCCTCAGCCGCCTTCGTCCAGTTTCCTTGCTGATGCAACCACCTTTGTCTTTGGCCGGCCACTTGCTGCCTTGGCCCATGTTGAGCGGCCACACCTTGCTACTCTCTCGGCCAGCTGCAGTTTCTCTCGGCCAGCAGTTCCCAGCCTTGGCCGGCCACAATAATACTTCCAACTGCAGCCTTACACTTCCAATAATTTCAATGTAGCCCCTGACCTTTACTCTCTTTCACTTTGGTCCCTCATTTTCCAGTAACTTTCACTTTAGCCCTTGAACTTCATAATTTCAGTTTAGTCCCACATTTTCCAGAATTGCAATTTGGTCCAAAAACTTCCAAAGTAGGCTCAAATCCTCTATTTTCAGCATTGTTGCACATCAACCCCTGAACTATCAAAACACTAACAAACATATCAAATTCTCAAGGTTTCGAGCACCAAATAAACTTGGAAATTTATCTTTTGGATGGGTAAAACCACACCCATCACCCCCTAGGGATGACTCTGCGTCCTAAGAGACAGACATCAACAGAGGTAATTGTCCCAAACCCTCCTTGTCATAAGGGAGGAAGAAGACCTGGTAGCCAGACGACGAGGACTGTTGTTCGAGGAGCTGGGCTTCCACCCAGCAAATTAACTGTCGAACACTCTTGCACCAACAGATGGAAACTCTGCAACGCATTTACGAAACACAAAATGTCTTGTTGCAGTTGGACCCAAAGCACTCTCTTGCTGAATTTATGGTGCCCACGAGGACCGAAAATTCCATTGGAGGGAAAAGTCGAGGTGACAGGCATGGTAGTCAGGCAATCGAGAAAATCTTCCACTTGACCAAAATCCCCCTCATCATGGCATTTCCAAGCAAAACCCCCCAAGATGTCCCTCCTCATCATAAGGCACACGCTAACGAAAAAACAAGAAACGAGGTTGTGGACTTGAGAAGTCTCTTGACCCAGAGGGAGGAAGAGGTTAACTTTGGTGACTTGCGAGCTAGGCTCAGTCACGCAAGACATTTTACTCCTCCCCGTCGTATCACTCATCCTTGGCCTGTGAACCCTCCTCGTCATAGGAGCCCACTTCGGTCAAGGAGTCCTCCTCGTCGCTGAACTCCTTTCCCTGAAAGAGCACCTATGAGAGAGAGGAAACCATTTGGACGCGAAGATAACCACCAGGAGCCCGAGGAACTTAGTAGGGTGAATGATGATAGGAGGAAAGAGAGGTCTCACCGAAGCTCTCACTTCAGCTCTGGGATTGACGCCAGAGAATTACTGCTCTTGAAAAAGCGATTGGATGAAATGGAAATGGGC
Organism: Adenophora triphylla var. japonica; assembly: GCA_022495995.1. Classification (NCBI taxonomy): domain Eukaryota; kingdom Viridiplantae; phylum Streptophyta; class Magnoliopsida; order Asterales; family Campanulaceae; genus Adenophora; species Adenophora triphylla. The sequence goes on from JAFEMH010003784.1 coordinate 232,111, forward strand.
AAGAAAGAGGTGGACGAAGATGATACCAGTGCCACCCATCCTTTCTCTCAGGAAATAAATGAGCTACCCCCTAATCCTGCCCTGAAAGTCCCAAGCTTTAACAAGTAAGTGGGAACCACCGATGCAAGGGACCATGTGCAGAGTTTTGAATCCACTATGGCCCTCCTCACCAAAGCAGATGACATTCTCTGCAAAGCTTTTGTGAGTACCTTCTCCAGAACAGCCTTGACTTGGTTTCGTGAGCTAAAAAAGGGAAGCATTGACAGCTGGAGGACTATGAGGAGTAAGTTCCTGGATCACTTTGCCAAGGCAGGAAAGAGGAAGAAAAGGTTGACTGACCTTGCCAACATCGAGCAAGGAAAGAATGAAATCACTCTGAGTTACTATAATAGATTCAGAGTTATGGCAGACCAAGTAGAAGAGAGTCTGACCGACAGGGAGGTGATCGTCTGCTTCAATTCCGGACTTAGATCCGGACAATTGATATATGAACTCTCCGCCAGAGAGCCCAAGTCTAAATCTGATTTATTCAATTTGGCGTATGCCATTGCCATGGCGGAAGAGAAAAGCAAGAAGAGGTCTGACAAGCCAGAGGCAGAGACAATTGGCACCAACCAGGTTTCGATTGGAAGTGGCTACAAGGGCAAGAACAGAACTCGGGCTACCGAAAAAGCCTAGGTTTTCACCCCCTCACCAAGCCCATCACAGAAATCATGCAACTGGTGGACCTCCTTGATCCCTGACCACTCAGTGACAAGCCAAAGTACCCTCATGACAGCTCCAAGTATTGTGCCTTTCACAAGGACCATGGTCACGACACTGGAAATTGCATCTCCCTCAAGAGAATGATCCAGAGATGGGTCGATGAGGGCAAGCTCAATCTCTATGTCATGAGAAAGGATAGCAGGCGAAAAAGAAAAGATGATGATAATGAAAGCGAAGAAAGACCTCCAAGGGCCAAGCTTCATGTCATACAGGAGGAGATAGTCTCCAAGAAAAAACCAAAGGACCAGATCTATGAGTTAAGTAAGGTCTATCACATCCCCCCTAGGACTCACAAAGAAGAAGAAGTCATCAGCTTCTATCCTAATGAACTAGCCGGAAGTCACGCAGCTCGCGAGCAGCCTTTGGTGATCAAAGGAAGGATTGACAACTGTGAGTCCGAGAGACTCCTCGTAGACTTGGGGGCATGGGGGAATCAAGAGATATTATGTATTACTCTACCTTCCAGAAGATGAATATGAAGGATAGCATATTGAAGCCCTATTCTGGAAGGCTAGAAGGATTCACCAACCACAAAGTCAGTGCCATGGGCACTATTGATTTATTATTGGAAGTAGGTGATCGTCCCTTCCGAGCCAAGGCCACAGTTACATTCGTGGTCATGGACCTGGCTAGTGACTACCACGTCATCCTAGGCATTCCAAGTCAAGGAAAACTTGGGTTGGTCGCCTCCTTCCCCCACCAACGTGTTAAATTCCCCACTTGTGTTGGGGTCGGATGTGTGAGGCGACCCCCAAGGACTTCTTGGAGCATGTTATGAGAAGCAAAAAAACATCCAGAAAGATGGAGGTGGACACGCCAAAGGAAAACCTAAAAATCTCTAAGTCTGTAAAGGCTACCAGTATCAGTTCAAGGCTGAAACGGGTTTTTGAAGCCGAAGATGAAGATGAAGATCCCATGGTTCTAAGTATCCACGAAAATAACACAATTCTGTCCGTCCTAGATATAGCCCCTCATCTCATCAGCGGCTAGAACTCGGGGGCCAACCTTGACTTGAGACAAGGAGAGCTGCGGGACATAGACGAACCAGTTGGAAGTGGGATACTAGATGGTAATAAAGGCAACAATAATGATACAGTTTTGCCCGTTCTAGATACAGCCCCTCATCTCGTCAACGGCCAGAACTCGGGGGTCCAACCCTGACTTGAGGTAAGGAGAGATGCGGGACGTAGACAAACCAGTTGAGTTGGCTACCCCTACAACAAAAAATTCAAACTAAGATGAATAAGTCAACAAGGTCAGCGGGCTACCGCACCTAGACCTAGCGAAATGAATGGAGACCCCTAAAAGCAAGAGCAGAATATTATCATTAGTCTTTAGTGTTTCTCTTATTTAATTGATTAGTAATGTTAATCTTTTTCCTTTTCTGATAGGATTGCAGTTTGATGTAATCAGTTTCAATTAATAAAGATTCATCTTCATCCAGACAAACGATTAGCAAGACAATTGACGAGGAGCATCCTCCTCCATATTCAATGGGTAAATTTCTACCAAAAATTATCTAAAACCTATATGCAAGTCACCTTCCTCGAAATAGGTAGATAAAAAGAAGGATAAGACCAATGTCATGACGAGGAAACCCCTCGGCTTAACGATAAAATTAGCAAAATCCAAGACCTATGTACTAGTCACCTTCCTCGGCATAGGTGGATAAAAAGAAGGATAAGCCCAATGTCATGATGAGGAAACCCCTCGGCCTAACAACTAAATTGGCAAAATCACCCAAGACCTATGTACGAGTCACCTTCTATGTATGAGTCACCTTCCTCGACATAGGTGGCTAAAAAGAAGGATAAGCCCAATGTCACGACGAGGAAACCCCTCGGCCTAACGATTAAAGTGGAAAAATCTTCCAAGACCTATGTATGAGTCACCTTCCTTGGCTTAGGTAGATAAAAATAAGGGTAAGCCAAGTGTCATGATGAGGAAACCCCTCGGCCTAAACGACATCATCGGCAAAAACATTCGAGACCTATGTACGATTCACCTTCCTCGGCATAGGTAGATGAAAAGAAGAATAACGAGTATTTAAGACCGAACGTGCTTCCTCGATTTTAAGCAATAAAATATGAAATATGAGGAGACCTTCCTCGGCTTCCCAAAGTTGGTTTGTACTTATGCAAATACATAATAAACAAGCATTCCAAGTAAACCAAGCAATTCATATCAAAAACAATAAAGACGAAGAAAAATTGAGAAAAGTCAATTGCATTAATGGAAGAATTGAAGTACAAGGGTCCTACTCTATTACATCAAAAACAAGAAAAATTCCAAGTCTAATCATCAAAAGGCCTAAAACGGTCCTCCTGATCGGCTGCGGGATTGGGGATGATGACGAGCTGAGTTTGAGCCTCAGTTTGAGCTCCATTACTAGGCGGCTCCTCGACATTAACTTCCCCCTCGTCCTCACCACTAAGGACCTCATCCTCGATCCTTTTGATAATGGCATTGATGTTTTAAGGATCGACAGGAGGAGGGACCCAAGAAGGATGGTCGGCCTCCTCGTCATTGGAGGCAATAATGCTCAAGGCATTATTTGTAAAGGGCACCAAAATAATGAAGAGACTAGGCAGCCTCATCATAGGAGTCTTGGCATATTAGCCTGCCCAACTTTTCGAGATCAACGCCGAGTGACGTGTCGGCCATAATTCTCCGGGCTAGATGCAGATAACCATCGAAATACATCATGGTCGTCTCCTCGGCTAAAGCATCAGTGAAGGCTGAGCTAGACTTATACTCCAAGAGAGCATCTTCAATTTGTGAAGGCAAGCTGGCCTCTAACTCCTTATACGGGGCATCAGCCACCTCGGCAGCATTGGATTTGGCTCGGCTTGGAGCTTTTCAATCTCGGCTTTGCCCGGAAGGCAGAGCTAGCTCCTCGTCACGGGATTGAGCGGCCGCAGCCACCTGCTCGGCCTCAGCCTTGGCCGCCCTCTCAGCCTCCGGATCCTCCCGGAGGGTCTTCATCATGGCAACAGTCTTGGCCATATCGGCCTCACCCTTCTCCTCCTGCTTCTTCATTTTGGCAGCCTGCTCGTCACGTTTCTTTGTCCATGGTCTCAGTGGCTCTAGCCTTGATGGCCTCATAGTCCGTGATGGAAGCAAGATGCACACATAAGAAAAGAAAAGATCAGCAAAAGACAAGTATAAAAGATAATCGAAGAAGGAAAGACGAGGAAGCCTAGCTCGCCAATTAGGAGGCCCCTCCTATTGATAAGATGATCCAAGGATGGTCTGGACGTGATGAGCTGATCGACGTAGTCTTGATCAAAAGATCTGCCGATGATCGCCCGACCATCCCTAAGGGTTGGACCCTTACGGGAGAGGAGGTCGATGCCCTTAAACACAGACGCCTCCTTAGCCTCCTGCACAAACTGCTCGGCATCATCATATGTCTTTATATTATGAGTAGAAAGTGCAGTTGAGGAAGTTGAGGCCGCCTTCTTTGAGGGGTCGGCATCCTCAGTCTCCCTTGGTCGTTTAGGAGCAGGGGCCCTCTCCCCAGTATTTCCTTCCTTGGCCCCAGTATGGCTGACATCCAAAGACTCCTCGGCTTGAGGAGTTTTCCTCTCAAAAATTTCTCCTTCAACATGGGTTGCACCGGCATGGGTCTCATCAGGGATCCTCATCAATGCCCCTGCGGTTAAGAGGCAACGCCAATACCTCCTTCGTAGCCAAGATCACTTGACGACGAGTAGCATCCTCTTGTCTTTTTGATATGACCGAGGTACGAGAAGCTTTCCTCTTCATAGCATAACCTAGGGATCAAGCTTTCTTTAAGACATCTCTTGTTCTTGCTCGGGTGTCAAGTCTGCAAATACGAGAAAGAAGCAATTAGCATACATGACGAGGAAAGAAAAAGCAAAAATAAAATTTACAAGTATAAAAGACGGGAAAGATTACAGCCGACGACGCCATCCTCGGTTAGACACTGCTCGCCGTTTAGTTTGCAAACGTCATAGTTGGCATAGAATGTAAACCCTGGATGTATCCTCCGGTCCTCGGGGAACCTATTGCCTCACGGTGACGGAGACGATGGGTACTACCTCGTCAATAGGTCCAGGCATAATGCCGACCTGGACATAGTACCTAGGGTCACTCTCCAAGGTAGACCAGCATAGAGTGCCCACCTCGGCAAATTGCCTCGACCTCTCAATTAGTTGGGCACTCCACTCAGCTCTCCATACTACCTTGGGCACGATGGGCAATTCAGAAGGAGAGGATAACTCCTAGCCTTGTCGGCTCTCTACTCGGATGACATGGGTATTCCACCCGAATACTTTACTGGACATCGGGAAGAGGAGTTTTGGTTGATTGGGATCACTTCTAATCACTATCAATCTGGAATCGGATTATTTTTAGCCAACTCGTAAAAAATGATGGAAGGCCGATTAGCGGGGTTCGAAGCCTAGACTACGGCATAAGACAATGAAGCCGATAAGGAACTTCAAGGCGTTGGCCCTGCATAGCCGGGGCAACTAGCATATCTTCTAAAAACTCGTTTATGAATGGATCTAAGGGGAGACGGAGACCATGTTGAAATTGTTTGTAGAAAAAATTGACATGGTTTAAGCTATAGTAAAAATCAGTTGCTGCCTCCTCAGTTTCAAGTGGGACCCAATGGGAATAACTAAGCCTATATTCATCTCTCGACACTCCATACTTATTGTGAATCTCCTCAATCATGGGCTCACCAGCCTTAATGGGTTTTGGTCTAGGGGTGTACACCCTACCTCGGCCAGATCTACCCCAGCCTTGTCTTTGGCTACCGGATGGGACCTCCTCGTCAAAGGCATCAACAATGTTTCCCGAAGTCGAAGCAACAGCTTGACGTGCAACACTAATTCCTCTTTTGGCCATATCTACACAATGAAATAACAAGGGTCAGAAATTTGGCAAGGCAAATGGGAGATGAGGAAGAGGAAGAAAACCCCTCCTCATCATGCGATTAAGGCCGAGGAGGGAACCTTACCCAGCAATGGAGGATGCTCCAAGGGATTTCCCTTCAAATAGAAAAGATTGATGTGATCGAGGATCTCAGAAAAACCATGGAACACTACCATATTGGGGGAACCCTCATCTACAAGATCAATTCTGAACCGACTTGGATATCGTACATCTTCTCTAGGGCTTTGGTACCTCGTCAATATCTCACCTATCTCCCCCAAACTCAACATCAGTCATGGGCCGTCCGTTCATCGGTAAACCCTAAGGTTCCGGTTATGATAGCCATACAAGGAGTTGGGGTTACTCCTCCAAGTTATTGCCATTTCTAAATACGAGGAGGGAGACACAGAGGGTTCAAGAACAAAACTCAAGAAAAAGCTTCGAAGGAGCAACAATGGTGGTTTCTCCCAAAACCCACCAAGAACACTATCCAAAACCCAAAAAAAATTGAAAATAATTACAGAGAATAAAAAGAAAGGAAGAGATTTATACCTTAAATTCAGGATGATGAAGAAAATGCACTACAAATCAAGCACAAACAAACGAATATGGGAAACAGAATGACAAAGTCAAGAACACAAATGGCAATTTTGAACCTTGCTATTTCGCTCCAAATCTTCAACAGTGATAAAAGATTGAAATCGTATTGGGTTTTGGCTTTTATACCCACGTACGAAATGGGTATGGGTCACAAACGGGTAAAGGCACCATCCTTCTCATTGCCTTAAATGCCCTGGTGGAGTTCCAAGATGTGTGTCAGACTTCGTGCATCACGCTCCATCATTGTACGACTTGAAACGACAGAATTATGAGCCTGTTCAGATTCGTTTAGGCCGAGGTAGAGCACTACTTCCTCCTCGGCATAGCCAAGCTAGGAATTTGGGGGCCACTGAAAGGGTTAAACCGAGGTACGAATGTGGATCCGTGACCGGCCAAGGCCCAATGGATTCGGCCCTAAACATAATCCACACAAGTCTCATATACGACGAAGGGAGTGGGCTTTCCCTACCTTCCTCGTACTTGCCTCCTCGTCATTTCTCCTATGTCGGCATGGACATAGCAGGTGTATAATGACCAAGGCCCAATAACACTGAGGAAGGCCGAGCAAGGCTCCCTTAACGACGAGGATACCTCCTCGGCTATCAAGCAAAGGAAATAGGTTTCCCCATTATCCTCATATCTTCTCCTCGGCATCATCATGAGCCGACCTGGTCACGATGACGAGGAGCCTCCTCCCCGGTGCACATGCGCACTGCGCTGTTTATTGATCCTACTCAAATTTGGATTGTGAACAGTTATAATCCCCCTTGGATTATAACCATATCTCACACAAATTCAGGTCTAACAAGGATTCAACAATTATATTCCTACTTGGAGTAATATCTTATCTCTAAGCAATTCTATCCAACATGGATTATACAATGCTATACTATAATTACAAGCCATAATTCACATATTTTTGTACGTTATCTTTTGACTCTAAACTCTTGTCAATTGATTTCTCTCTATCACAAGCAAATACTTACTCTCATGCCGGAGGGCCTTCGTCGGTGAATCCCCGACTAAGTTTACGTGTTTGTTCATCTTTTTCAGGCTATTTAATTGATGTGATACAACCTACTGCTGGATTTGGGATGATCCAAACGTTTTTGGCATCATCAGTAAATGATATGTAAATTATAAACCTTTCTTTGATATTCTTGCATAACGTTGTTTGGGGTAAAAAATATAATAATATACATTTAATTTGTTCAAGTTTCAGTCACAAAATGATTGAAATAAAATTAGCTTACCATTTCGCAAAGGAATTAATTTGGTCTAAATGGTATTCACTGTGTCCATTTGCTAACCAAGGATCCTTGATAATTGAGATTACAGTCTCTTGTGAGTATAAAGGCTTATGTTTTCAAACATTGTTCCAAGAATAAATGCCCTATTCATTAAAACATTGATATCATTTTAATTTTTTAAACATTGATAAATTAATATTGACTGATGCTGCAAGAAACGTGTTGATCAGCCTACGTCCAGCAATTAGGTTGATCCACTGGCTTTGTTTGACCTGAAACAGTGAACACACGACTAGCCGGGATGGTCTCCGGCTAAGACCCTCCAGCGTGAGAGTAAGTTTCACGTGTATAGCTTATAAACTGTATTGAGATCAATTGAACAGCAAATAAGGCATTACCTCTAAATGGCGTATGTAGTGAAGTATTTATAGCCTTTGACAAGAAGTAGAATTATAGTGGGATTGTGTAGATTCCTTTAAATCATGGAGAGAGTCGTGGGCGTATTTGACTCCGAAATTGTAGGAGACGGTTATGGAAAGTCTTTAGTCGACGTACGTCTCTGTAGGTCGAGGTCGCCTGAGTAGATCAAGGTCGAACTGACTTTGTATTATAGCCAGATAAGATTTGTACAAGGAGATGATCGTGTGTCGGACTAAGCTAGGTCGGGACCAATGATGGTCGGACAATGAGCTAGGTCGACTGATCTTTGTGGCTGGACCATGGGCTTGGTAATAACTGGGTCAGTCCACTTGATGACGCTGCTGTAACGATGCCTGGATAATTGGGATTTGTACGTTGGGCCTAGCCCGTCACTTTTATTCCGTTCAGTGGCCTCCAACTTTCTGAGTTGACTTTGTCGACTAGGAAGTTATAAGAATTTTGATGAAGACCTAGGTAGACCGTAGATTTGGATGCTCGAAGCGCTAGATGGTCAACCGAAATGACGTGTCTTAATCTCAACCATCGACTGTTTTGATGGCCAGATCTGCTAAAGCGCCACAATGATTAGAAAATACGGCGCTTAGACAACTCCCTTGGGAAACGGCGCCGGCATTTATGGGAGGATTGAACCATTGTATCCCAAACCTTTCCATTTCAAGTTAGGATTAGAAAAGGTATAAAAGGAAAATCCTTTTCCTTTTCAATCTTTTACAAACTCTCAGATCCTGAATATACCCAGCAAGAACAACAGCAAGGCAAACGGATTTCTCAGCATAATCGAGCTCTCATTTCCCCCTCGAGTTTCTTCATCTCCAAATTAACTAAGGTACCCTTCGATTACTCTCACTTTAGGCTTGATTTCAGACTTTTCTTTTAATTTTGCCATGGCTAGGACTTTTGGTTGCGAGAGAGGGGTTAAGTACGGTTATTGCCATCAAAACCTTAGGGTTTATACTCGTAAAGAGAGCCCATGGAAGGAGATGAGTAGGGATGAGGCTCGTACCATCTTAAAAGCATGGGGTTTATGTTATGGAGTCGTAGAGCTTCCAGGTATAAATAGTATAGGAGATCTGGAGGTGGATGACCAAAGGGTTATCCGCTTTCGTCTCTTTAACAAGTTGATAGATCACTTCATCATATTTTATATTAAGGGATCAAATAGACCACCTTTTTCCCAAAGATAGGATAGAATTCCCAGGGGAATCTAGGTCGCCCATAGATAGTGATAATGAAACCCCTTCTAGTTATGATTCCCCTATCTCTTCTTCTTCTTCTGTAGATATGTCGACTCAAAATTCAGGGAGCTCCTCCTCTGGCAATATTGTGGATGCTTTCTGCTCGACAGTCTTTCCAGGTCGGAATGAAAGAGGGTCTGTGGCCCCCCAATCCAGCCGTAGGGAAGAAAAATTCTGAATCGAGGATTGAGATTCTCCACAACTTCTTCGAGGTTAGCAGGGATGAGTTCCGGCTTACTCACTATACGGATAAACAGAGGAATGCTAGGGAATGGGCGCATTGGGCCTTAAACTCATCCAAAGTAGCCTTCTACTATGGCTAATTTGAGGTCGGGCTACGACTTCCTCTTGACCCCTTCATTTGCGAGTTCTTATAGTGTATGGATGTCATTCCCATGCAGCTAGGAGCCAACTAGCTGTTATGTCCTTGTTTGTTTTTCCATGGTGTGTAGGTTCGTTGGGTACGAGCCTTGTATGAATGTATTTAGAAGGTTCTTCAAGGTCGCAATAGACAAAAGATCCCTAGGAATTAGTACCCCAGCCCGGGCTAAATCTCCTAAATTATTCATCAATTTGCCCGACAAGGTAGTTGGATGGAACACTCATATGATTTTGGTCGAGAGTAGGAATGGTTGGGAATTTCCTCTGCCCAATGCTGAGTCGCGACCAATAAAGGAGGAGAAGTATTTGGGTCCCTAACTGGAATGATGCCCTGTATAAAAGGTTGGCTCAGGTATCCCGCAAAAGTACCATTAATTGGTCGGCACTAGGGTCGAGCAAAGACTATTTCATCCAGGCTGGCATGATGCTCTGTGGGGATGGACAATTAGCACCTTTGGTCCCTATAGTTCGTAGCCTTAGGTATCCCGACTAGGTTATCCATGAGAAAAATAGATTTGAGTCACAGTGTCATTTCTGCAAGAAGACTCCCGACCATTGCAAGAAGCTCGACCATTATGGCGATTAAGTATTTACTCGCTTTCTTTTTATTCGTCCCCTTTTCTTGCCTGCATATTTGTTTACTAACTGTTCTTTCTTTTTGGTCGTGCAGTTCTTACCCCCCAACAGGAGGCCAACATGAACTGTATGGTAGATGTAGGTGAGAAGAAGAAAAGCAAAAAGGCTCACGGGGTTGCCAATGCCCGAGCCAGTCGCGAGAAAGAAGAGACAAATATGAATGCTTTGCTTCCCAATGTTGGGGTAGGGATGGTCCCAGTTGATGGGTCAGGACCCATCAAGCAAATTGATCCTACGGCTGAAGCCCAGTCGGTACATGCTGAAGAGGAGGTCGACCTGTCTACTGAACAAGCATCGGGCTCCAGCCCCCTTCCAGAACAGGCAAGGGCTGACCCGCAAAACTTTATTGATCTCGATCTAGATGATGAAGATGATGATTTTCTCCCACTGTCTACTAAAAAGAGGTCGAGGGTCGACAAGGGCAAGGTTGCCTCCTCAAGTGATCTTCCTCCCCAAATTCCTAAGGTCATGAGCCATGAGTTAGGGCGAAGCCAAATTGAAAAACTGAGTGCTGTCCCTCCTCTCAGTGGGGTAGACGATCAATGCGCTAGTATCCCGAAGCTGGGTTATGGGCGGATTGTGGTGAGGAGGGCGATAGATTATGATCTAATGGCTAGCTTTATTGAGAGGGGATCACCCCAGAGGAATTTTCTCGACAGTCAGGCATGGCTCATTCCGAGGTAACGCTTAGCTTTCCTTTTTCTTTTACGTTTAGTCGTCTCGTTTCTTGGTCGCTATATATTTTTGATCGTTTATCGAGATACTTTTCTATTGGTTTTGTGCGGTCTCTCACTCTTGTCGAGCGAGCTAAGATCGATTGGAGGGCGGCTATAGAAGAGGAGAAGTTAGCTACCGCCCTAGTACGCTCGAAAGACCAGGAGGTTCTGAGTTGAGGGAGCAGTTGGTAGACTCTGAGTCAGCCTATGACGCTTTGAAGGCTATTCAGGTTGACACTTTGAAGGCCAAGGATTAAGCATTGGTCGACCTTGAAGTTGTAAGGGTGGAGCTCACTTCCCTCAGAGAGCAAGTCAATCAACTGAAAGGAGAGGCGGTGATGACCCAGTTGGAGAAGAACAAGCTTGAGAACAACTTGTTGGAACGTGATGCCCGAATTTTGAAGATGGACGAGGACCAAAAGGCTGCTCGCCTTATGTGGGAGGAAGAAGCTAGGACCAGGGAGGAAGCTGCCGTAGATGCGTTCAAAGAGAGCGATGAATGCTATGACGCTATTATTAGCCTAGCGAAGGCTTTCTACAGCGTTGGTTGCCAACATATGGCCCGACGGGCTATTGTGGATCCTTCGATTGAGATATCTATCGAACAGCTAGCCAAGTGGACCTCTAAGGAGCAGTACGACATGGCTGCTCGGGTTGGCCATCCCCTTGTCCCCTACAACGACAACAATCTAGCTTTAATAGCTCATCATGATAAGGAGGATGAAGTCGAGCCGTTGGTCGCCCCTCCCATCAAGCCAGTCAATTTCAATATAATCCTCTAGGAGCTTGAGGAGGTTGATGAGATGAATGAAGAAGATATAATGCAGGATCAAGTTTTTGATGAGGTCGATCAACGAATGCAGCCCCAAGCTGAGCAAGAAAAGGCTCCAGTTGGTGACGACCAATAGAGTTAATTTATTTGTTTCGCAGTTAGTGAGTGTAACGAACAAGTTGTAGCGATGCGCGGAATTCATTCACTTTCCGTCTTTTTATTTTTGTTTTCGAGTCGCCACATATATTATTGATTGGAAATATAGAAAAAACATTTTGTAAAGATTTTGGGTTCGGGGCTTAAGTGATGGATTTGTAAGGTCAAGGAGCACCGCATCCACCCAATTCGGAGATTGGTCTTGCTAAAGGGGGGTTTTCAAAGAAGAATCATTTTTAATAAACAGATAAAGACATCCATTTAATGAGGTTAAACGGAATATAGGACCGATTGCTTCGAGACCGTCTCCATGATTTGGAGTGGCTCTAGGCCGATCCTAGGTTCAATGTGTTATACCACTCTAATAATCAATTAGAACAATAGAGGAAGGAAGGAAGATTACCTTTTGTTTGAGAAGAGATTCGGACAGAGTTTCGCCTCGATCCTTGACTTGAATCTCGATGTTCGTTGATCAAAAAGGTTGATAAACGAACATTGGGTGATTTAGGGTGATTTTATAGGAATCTTTCAGGGAAAAAAACCAACAAAGTGTGTGTGGTGTTTTATGGTCGGGAATCGTGGACATTCAGAATTATCGACCTCTGAAATACTGAAAGTCTTCAAGTATTTATAGGGGGTTTAAGAGGTAAAGGTGGATTGGGATACTCCCAAGGAAGCTTTCAGAACTCAAATATCATTGGAGAACCGGATTTGATAAGATTTATCAAGAAAAGAGGTTGAAATCGACAAGAAAACTGATTCCCGTACATCCTTGCATAAGGCTTAGTCTCGCACGGGACAAGAACAGCACAATGGACAATTTCTGTCCTCCCTTGCTATCTCGTATGCGGTCCAGTCCAAACTAACGGTCGTTAGTCAAAACTTAATGAAACATGATGAAATGGTGGATTTTATACTTCGACTCAAAGGCGAGACTTAAGAGTGGTATAACTCTGCATAGATGGGTTCAGAATGGGGTGTCTATTAGAAGCCCCTACGGTGACAAAGTCTTATGGAAGAAGTCATGTCGACGTATAGAAAAGACATCATTCTCGACATCGGGATGGTCGAGCCACACGACTTCCTACGTATCTCTATCGGAGAATCGGATGGCGTAGTTCGGCTCCAAAACACGAAAAAGGCTGCTTTAGGTATTTTGAAAATCAAGGAGATTTTATTTTTGAAAAGGCTAATTCATGCGAGGAATCGAATCATGACGGCCCAGTGCGAGATATACATGCATGCGAAGATTCGCACAATGAGAAACCGGGCACGTAGGAAAAGATGTTAGAAAATAAAGCTTACCTATCTGATCCTTTGCATCATGTTGGTTTTGTGACGGATTCGCGTGTCGGGGCTCAGAGATCGGGTTTTTCTTTGGGGATGACGATTCACTTTGTCAGGAGTCTTGAATCGGGCTTTTTGATTTTGACGATTCACCTGTATGGGCGCTGAATTGGGCTTTGCGGAAGTGTGATCCATATGGCATGAGGCCAGGGCTTTTTGTTTTGATGATTCACTTGTTGGGGGGCGCTTGGTCGGGCTTTTTGTTGACGATTCACTGTCGAGTATTTGAATCCCGAGCTTTTGTTGACGAGATGAGTATTTGACATGCTAACTCTAGATGCTTGACCCACACCTAATTGGTGACGA